>BGPT01001346.1:92775-113478 GCA_003297045.1 Symbiodinium sp. clade C Y103
AATGCCAGATAGAATGCCAGAAAGAATGGCAGATAGGACAAGATGCCAGATAGAATGTCAGAAAGAATGTCAGAAGATATGACAGATAGAATGCCAGAAGAATGCCAGCTAGAATGCCAGAAAGAATGTCAGATAGAATGTCAGAACATATGTCAGATAGAATGTCAGAACATATGTCAGANGCCATAAAGTTTTGCCAGAAAAAGAATGTCAAAATCTGTATCACACTATATTCCAAAGAAAGTATCGTGGTGGGGATCACTCGAAGCAAAGTAATTTAAGTAACATTATGCATGATATGTTAATGAATGATAATGATATATTATATAATGTAACTACAAAGACCATGCATGCACATTCACAAGTTTTTGTGGGAAAGCGTACCTGCCGATTCAGACATTCCTGGTTACTGTTCAGTACTTCATCCATTTCCTGTTCAGCCCATCTCCATGTTCAGTGGATTGGTTGAAGGAAAAATCAACAGGAAACCATGGTTTCTCCATGTTTCTCCCATGAGATGCGGGGTTTTCCCATATTTTTCCCGGAAACCAAGTCCTTGGACATCTTGGACATGCCAAGGACGTGGTATGAGAAGTCTGCTTTGATGGGACATTGCGACGCTCAAAACCACCTGAGTTTGTTGCTCAGCGGCGCGGGACACGTCGAGCAGTCGCTGCACTGGCTGCGCCTGGCGGCGAAATCGGGAAGCGCCAAAGCACAGTGGCCTGGTGAGAGATGCAGCCCTTGACGTGGTGAAGCCAAGAATAAGCATTGTAGGATATTGATGGGATAATATGGACTTATAAAATGTGGATTAATATGGATTAATATGGATTAATATGGATTAATTAATTTCGATTAACAAGGGATAATAGTGGGATAATACTGGATGATTACGATGATTGTGTGATAACTATGAGAACTACATAACAGCCATCCCAGTGTAGGTTTGTTGGGTGCACTCCTTGAACTGGAATGATTTCAAATGACCCCCCCCCTTATGAAAAGATATTTGATATCCAGGGCCCCACACCTGGTACAGTGGGTGGTGTTAGCTGCAGTTTGACTCAACTTAGCTCTTCAAGTCAGCTTAATCCAGGTACTATGTCTGTATATGTCTATACGGCATCCCATATAATAGATTTCAGATGATTTCAGCATTTTTCAACTGATAATGTTTGCAGTGCCTCCAGTTTTTCCCCGTGCCTCAGGAAGGGCTTAGCCTTCGCCTATGCCAATGGCGCCGGCTTCCCCGCGCCGGATCTGTCGAAGGCGGCGGAGTGGATGCGCCAAGCGGCGGAGCAGGATGACTTGGAAGCGGTTCCTGGGATGCCTGGGATGGAGGGGCGGATCAGATCCACGGCTCGCAACTGGTTGTAGTAACTGGGGTTTGTAAGCCACTGATACATTGGATAAGCCCCAGGACGAGAACCAATCCATTCCATGAACTTTCTAGTTAGTTGCATCCTTTGAATTCGTGGGATTTTTCATGGGACCTGATTTGGGATGCTCCACTTCACCATGTGCATGATGACATGATCATGTGCATATTTTCAGGAGCATTTTGATCAATTATGATGATGTTAATAGAATTCTGATAGTCCATGTCATTATGCCATCATGACATCCCATCATTATTGTCCCTGATGATCTCCCAGCTGCACCAACGGAGCTTGTCTCGACCAGGCCTATGTGCTCTCCACGATGTACCAGCAGGGACAAGGCCTTCCAGTCGCTTGGCTTGGAATGGCCATGGAGATTGAGATGTTTAATGTAGCAACCCCAGCAACAAAGCGTGAATTATGGGATCATCATTGGTCAATCATAGGATACTGAGGGATGATTATGGAATAATTTATAGCATAATTATGCATAATTATGGGACAATCAATGATCAATGGTACTGATGGGGCAAGCATTTGAATTATGCATGTGATCATGGTATAATAGTGGGATAATTGCTGTGACGATCTGTGATATAGTTATTGGCTATTTTGTAATTAATCATGATAAACCATCCCTGCTCATAAATGAATATATCCCTGATAATGGGATGATGTAACATGACCCCAGTCGTAGTTGATATGTGTCATGGAAACTATAGATATGTTCCGTGCTACATAGACATTTGACATGTTTGCCATAGTTATCCCTCCTTCCATGATTCTGTAAAGGAAAAAATATGATGGTTCATCATCATGTTTTCCCTACAAATGCCAATTAATATGGCATATATGGAGGTTTCCTAAAATCCGGGTACCCCTAAATCATCCATTTATAGATGGATTTTCCATTTAATCAACCATCCAAATAATGGAGATCACCCATTTATGGAAACCTCCATATGGGATTTCCCAGCACCACCAGTCCCCTGTTGGTTCAGGTGGACCTAGCTGCCGCCCTCCATTGGTTGCAGCAGAGCGCCATGGGCGGCTACAGCGAGGCACAGCGGGACATGGCGCTGCACGAGTGGCGGAAGAGGCCGCGCAACGAGAGCGGCTACGACTTCTGGCGCCTCGGGCTGCCTTGGGCCGCGGCCAGGTTGGGAGTTTATCCCCCACAAGGGGCTGTTTGAATTAATGATTAATGTGGAATATGATGGTAAAAACCATGGACTTTATAGGTTGATTGTTTTGCTTTTTCTGAAAAGAGTGGATACCCGGCAAGAGGCACCATTAGGGTCTATGTGTGGAGAGGGAGGTGCTAAGGGGCAGCAAAGATTTTATCAGCTGGTTTTTAAATATTCCCTGGAAAATATTTTATCAGCGGATGTTTTTTAGTTACTCCCTAGGAGAACTAAAAAGTAAGAAATCCAAAGTTGACATACAAAAAACATCAAAAACCCAATGATTCTTTTTAAAGAATACATTTGATCTTTTTGAGATGTTTGATTTGTTGGATTGTTTTGTTTCTAGCTAGCTGTTCCCGAGGCTGAATATATGACATCAATTGTTTCTTATGTGTCCTATTTTCAAACCTATTTCTAGGAAGAAAAACATATTCAAAGAATACTAAAAACAATCAAAAACCACGTTGGGTTTTTAACCATGAGTAGCTGAATTTCCCAGTAGTCAAAAATAAACCGCCATAAACTCCCACCAAATCCCATAAAATCCCATAGAATCCCATAGAATCCCATAGAATCCCATAGAATCTCATAAAATCCCATAAACTCCCCATAGAATCCCATAAAATCCCATAAAAATTCATCACCATCAAAAAAAACATGAAGCTCCAGCCTCAGGCTGCGTCGCGCGGCCAAGCAGCGGGACAGCGCTGCCATGCACCGCTTGGCGCAGACGGCGGAGCCGAGGGATGCCGTGCCCTTGGCAGAGGGGCAGTTGGAGATATCAATAATTGGGATTGATAAAGGTTATTCCCTTATGATTAATAATGTGGGTAAAACAATAATAAACCACCCATTTTGGGAATGGTATATACCACCTATTCATGGTGATTTAGGGACATTAATTAGGATTATTCCTTATGATTAATACAATAATATCAAGATATTGGATAATCCCAATAATATCAAGGTTATTCCTAATATATGCTTAATCCTTATAATCATTGGGATTGATTTACAGGAATTAGGATTAATAATATTCCTTATGATCATTGGATTATTAGGATTAATAATTGGGATTGATCATTAGGATTGATGAAGGTTATTATATGGTTATTATGCTCAATCCAATAGTCAAATTGAGGGATAAGGATATAATGATTAGGATGAATGGATATTCATTAGATATTACTGTAATGTTTTTATTAATGAGGTGCACATATTAACCGTCATATAACAAGGAATATCGCTGGATGATAATCTCATGATTGGTCGATTATCCTCCTGTAAAACCAACATGATATGCACAGCAATGATGACAGAATCTGGGGATATAATTGTATGTTTAACCAACATGGATGGGGATATAGTATGATACCATGGATGCGGATATAGTGGGAGACATTGGGAGACAATTGGTTTTGAAATGGTGTTTAATGATGTACAATGACATGATGGTCATTTTAACCAACATATTGATCAAATGGGTCTGTCTGAAAATGTTGGTCATATCCCCTGCAATGGCCATGAAACAAGTGGGATGCAACCATCCATGAGGATTTCCAAACAATGGGTACATCGTGTAGATTCACCAAGATGTAGCAAGGCAAAGCTGATAGTTCATGTGGTAAATCGGATGATAAACCATATTCAATTTGACCAGAGTTGGCTTATACAAACGACCTCGACTTGGAGGTTTGTCACTTGGTTCACCAAGTTACCAAGCATGGGATATGACCCAAATCAAATGGGCAGCCGAACCGTGGTAGAGTCATGTAACTAAGAGGAAGGTCCAAAAGGCTACAGCTCCTAAAATGTGTCCCTGAAATTGATTGTGGGTATATCATCAGTCTATGTCCATTGAGTAGACGAGTGTTTGCACATCCCCAAGCGTTGATAATGCTATATGATGTTAATGTACAGTCCTTTCAATCGACGATAATTTAAAGTATATTCCCCAGCCTTCAAAAGCCTATATAAACAATAGTCGTTTCGGAAGCAACGGTTTCCCAAAATAGTCGCAGGGTTCACATATGACCCTTCCTAAAAATGTCNCCCCAGCCTTCAAAAGCCTATATAAACAATAGTCGTTTCGGAAGCAACGGTTTCCCAAAATAGTCGCAGGGTTCACATATGACCCTTCCTAAAAATGTCAAGTGGCACCTTTGGTTCCAAACACCTCCCATATGTTGGTTTGGCATTCCTTTTTCTATCCACGGCCACGGGCGAGTTTTGCGCGCACTTCCTTATTCATCCTTAGATTGCGCAGCAATCATGGTTGATACATACCCAACTTGACAATTTAGATGCTGTCATTCAAAATGAAATCAATCAGGGAATCTGGACCAAGTGGCCGCTTCACTTTCAGTTTGGTGGCCCATATCCTGAGGTCATGATCATAATTGAAGGCCAGGTCTTGGATGATTAAACACAATAATGGCATGATTCGCTGATGATTGTTGTATCAATGTCCATGCATGCAAGTCACCGCATGCGTCCACATTTGGTGATCCATTGGGCCCTGTGAAGTGGATGAGCCTTCAAGTAGGTTCCTGGGTTTGATCAGAGACTGAAATGCTTTGGGCTACGCATAGATGCGACCATATGCACAAGTTGACGAAATGTTACAAAATGCTTTGCACAAAAAAGTTTGTTTCATTTTGGTCAGCCTGATGGCTGCTAGAATTTCCAGAATATAAGATTGCTAACAGCCAACAACTTATCAGCTCAGGTGCTTTTCGACCAGGACATTGCATCCTCATCCACAAAGCAATGATAGAATCTGGGGTTGCTTCCTAAGCGCGCGCATGCTTCCGAAACGACTATTGGTTTTATGTGTTTTTGAAGGCTGGGGAAAATGCTAAGTAAAATGTGGAAACAACTTAACCCTCTCCCAATCAAATAGCCAATGAATAACCCACAATATCAATGGCGAGGTTCTCCGCTCGCGTGCACAGCGGAGGATGTGCCAAAGAGCCTGAATTTCAGCGTAGGCACAACATAGCATATACGAGAAAAAACATAACACATATTTATCGATAAAATAGTAGTCCATTATTTCTTGCTACAGGGGATGTCTTTATGGCATAATCCAGAAGAATGATCCAAAGGAAATCCAACCAAGTCACATGTATCTTTGGGCGAAGATACCATTCTTGAAGTCCTCTCCTGCATTGCCCGGCCGTCGCTGGTAGGCACACAAGGTTTGTGTGAGAAACCAGTAGGATACAGATCATGACCTGGTTTGAATTAAATCCTCATAGTTGTAAGATGTTGTACAAGCTTCTGCTCCACGAGGAAATGAGGGCCATGAAATGGGAAACAACATGACTAGCTAAGAGATTTAAATTGAATCTAGCAGATTGCAGAAATATGTTGGGATGAATCAGATTCCTGAAACCCCTGGGAATTCACATTGCATGGCAAACTCCTCACAGAAACCCGCGACAGCTGCACATAGAGGCGAAGGAACTGACGTCCATCATGGAAAATAGACCGGGACTCTTCCAGTGTCCTTGGATATTTCAAAGACCAATCCAAACATAAAAACGCTTTGTTTGATTTTCTATTGCATATGCTGATGGAATGGAAATTCAAGGAGATTCAGTCATGACATGATATACTTGACACTCGTAGGGAATTTGCTTCAGTATATGGCCAGACTGTAGCATACACCCATCACATAATTTAAGAAACAAGGTTCAAAAACCTTCCGGCTTTCTCGATGGCCAAAACCATTCGGGACAGATGGAGCCTGAGATGTTGCGCTTGGGCACCCAATGGTGTTGGGACAGGGTTGTTAAGCATGGTGCCTTTACATGCCTCCACCACTCCCAAAAATAACAGTTTTATATTTTCAGTCGTTGGGATATGATATTCCGGTAATCAATCTGAAGGATGTAGAAGTCTAAAGGACATGGCAAGAGACATAAAACATGTTCAAACAACTTTGTAGTTTGCAAGCCATATGTGGCGGGGAACATGCAAAGTGCTACTGGGGCAATGCGATCATCAGAATCGGCAGCACCATCTTGTTGGGAAACTTCAGCTACTGTTTCAGCCAGCCACTGCATCACAACTCGGCCATTATAGGCTTTGCAAATCAGCATGACGTCGCCATTTCGTTGATACAACTTAGTTCAGTCGTGGTATTCGAAAAAACCAGCAACAAGGCACCATAAGGAAAGGGTCATAGTACAGCCCATCCACAAAAAATTACGAACACATTCCAAGTATCCATTTTGGGCTGAAATGCAGGTTGACTGCAGCTGATCCGGTTGGTGGAACACCAGGTCTTGAATGCCAAATATGCCCGATGCAGCCGAGTCTGCACTGGTTCATCAACTCGCCCCCAAATCCCAGTAGATAGAAGAAGGTTCCTGGGCAACACTCACATGGCAATTCACTCGCTCACATTTGTTTCACCCGGAAAAAAGTCAATACAGCATTGTGTGTGCACATACATTTTCAGGTGGTGACAACAAAAGTATCATACTTACATATGCTCTGGCAAAGTGCATTGTTGCTCCATTTGCAACGTACAAAAGCCCCAAATGCAACACGTGCATTAAGCACCAGCGTATAGTGGAAGGATGAAACCTGCAAAGCCCAATCAATGGACCTGAGCAGCTCGACAGTCAGTTTCAAGCTTGACCAAAGAGATGGGCACCACCACCAAAAGAACCCTTGCAACAAAATCAAAGGACCATCCAACAAACCAAGAGGGGCCTTTGATACAGGTTTCAAAACTTTGTATGCATGATCTGAGCTTTTTCTCACTAGAAAAAAAACAAAAAGCTGACCATGTGGCCATCTCAGTTAGGATTGTGCAACTGCTCAAAGTCATTGAACACAACCTAAAATCTGCTAGGCTCATGTCCTAGTCTCAAATTCGACGAGGTGGCATCCGGTGAGCCAAGAATTGAGGCAAGGAAAAATCTTGGTGGTTGTTACTGTCCAGATTCCAGTAGAGCTCTTCCCATGAATCTGAAATTCCCTTGGCATCGCAATGATGACATACGTTTTCGGCATTCCAATTGGTGTTGTGAAAACGCCAAAGCTTCTTCTGAAACTGCCAATCTCCTCTCAACTCTACCACCTGGAATCGGAGACCTTTGCCAGTCAAAGGTTTCCCAGCTCTGTTCAAAGCCTTGGCCGACAGGTTTTGGCCCAGATGCCCTGCTTGGGGATAGAAACCATAAAATGCATGGTTGGCACTCCACACAATTCGGCGTAAAAGTGCAGGAATTGTCTCACTCGTCAAACGTGATTCCGGGATTGCACACACAAGGAAACGCGACCACCTCACCGACTTTGGTCGCCACATGATCGCATTCACAAATATCGTCAAAATATGTTCCGTGCCAAAATTTGTGTCAACTCTTGCGCCATCTCCATAAATGCCTATCGGCACTGTAATGTCCATTTCATCAGAGCTGATTTCCTGTGCCCATGGTTCGCCAAAAGCTTTGGAGTTGCTCCAGAATTCTCTTAACTTGAAAGTCGGAATGCTAACCTCTGCATCTTCAAACAAGAACCCCATTGTGTCGTGTATATCCAGAAGGGGCCATGGCTCTACCATCACAGTTGGACGCCCATCAGCATCAAGGTATTTGACAGGCAAGTCAACATAGGAAATATCCTCAGCTGTTTCTTCAGATATCGGCCATACAAATGCCACCCAGGGAAAAAATTAAACAATACCAACTTAGCATTTATTGAGCCTTTGGGGTCAAAGATTTGAGGAGCCAGGGAACCATTTCACAGACTGAAGAAATCGATAGGGGTCAGGCATAATTTGTGATAACTTTGAGTTTTCTGCAGTTCGGTGGTCCATATCCCCAAAACAACAAAATAAAGTAATTGAGTCAATCAAGGTTCAGGACCCCCATTCACTTTACGCCACCAATCCCTGCTGGCATTCTTTGGGCATGACTTTCCAAGTCGCTTCGGTACATCATTTTGTTGCAAGTTGCCCATGTCCTGAGCATCAGAAACCATCAAGGTCCCCTAGAGATTGGGAAGCAGCAAAGCTGGAAATAGAATTGATGATTCCATTGTATGAAAAGAAGTGGCTAGCACCTTCAAAAGAACACAAGGAATGGGATGTTGGGTTGCCAAACCACATGACTGGGAGCTACCTACCATTTTGTCGCTATGATACTTGGCAAGTAGTTCAAGGAAATCATATCTGATAAAAATGTTCATGATGTGATTGTTGTGTTTTGGTTTGGCGCAAACGAAAACCAACGAAAAAAACATGTGGGTTTCCATAGGAAAGTACCAGTTTTCTCATATATGATGGCAGTTTATGGAAGAAACACCCACGTATTATATGTCACATATTGTTTGCATGATATAAAAATACGCTGAATGCATATATGTGCACATTATATTTTTTGCAGTGTTGAAACACATGCATGCATATTATATAATTACTTATATACTTATGCATGCATAATACAGATACATATATCATTTCAAATGGCCCATTGTGGTATAGATGTGGTGTATGTTGTTGATACAGTTATACTCTGCATGAATATATCCCCCAATCCTGCCGGGCCCACTGGGGCAGTCTTGGCAAAGGTTCCTGGGCATGAGCTTGGATGCCGCGCATTGCTTTCCCAACAGTGCTGCCCTCAAGCACGGGCAGATGGAAGATACCACTGAATGAAGACAGTACCGTCCCAACGAATAAATTCCAAGTACAAGTTGTTTGTTCTTTTTGGTCAGGATTTGACATGACTTGGGCCTTTTATACACATGAGGGCTGGGATTTGTCAAAACTATCGGGAAGGAAATGAAATCCAGCACTTTGACAGAGATAAAAAGGATATTAGATGCAAAGAGATATGCAAAGAGCTGATATAAGACAACACAATGTTTTCCAGAGAATTGTCTTGCCCAATGTGCCATCAACATCCGGACATCATCACTAAATGAGACTTTGAAATTATTTTTCCACAGCGTTTGCAGCACATTGGAGCCAAGTAACACCACTGGAGATATCATCAATCGCATTTTGGAGGACCCTGGAATCAGCAAAATCACGGTCATCCTGTGTACCTGCGCGGGCAAATGGAAACAAGTCACATTGATATTAATGTTTTTTTCATGATGCAGGCTAGCACTCTGGCAAAGTTTCATGTCGATATAGACATTTTTTCTACCATCGGAATGTTTGCGCTGCTGTCAAATGATTTGGCCCTCACGATTGTGAGGTAGCCATGGTGACTATGATCACATCATGGCATTCACACATTGATCCCATTACATTTGGATCTTGGGTCGAGAAATTTCAAATTTAATGACCATGTTTTTGGTCAGAAAAGTCAAGCAATTGAGGGTTGACCTCGCACACTGACGGCACGAGCTTGCCCCATATGAGTTCGGCACCGCAAGGCTATGATGAATCCAAATCAAATGGGCTAAATCACAGCAAAATCTCATAATTATAAGGAATGATATACGTATATGATATATCATAATTATAAAATATCATGGTTCAAGCTTTGGTTGACCTGATGTGAAGATAAGGAAAGACTTGTAACTCATTTACTGTTCCATGCAGCACCATGCTCCCCCATGCAAGTGCAGTGCCCTAACAATGTGCACGGAACACCCAACAAATTGTTTGCGCCCTCAAAATCAGGGCTGGTGTGGACAAACCCACATGCACGTCTACTTCATGTTGGAACGGGTCAAAAATGATGTATAATCTTCGATGGCTGCTGCCGCATCCTTTGTGATCTTCTCCAAATTGGTATCCTCAGTGAACATGAAGTCAACACCATGCCCCAAATAGATTTGATTTTGTCCAATGGGGGTGAAATGTGTAAAGGATATATGTTTTGATTTTTTAAAACTGGTGTTTTCCATATCTTACCATATGAGACCCCTGTGATATTGAAAAGGGCAACCACCATGTTGTTGAAGTTGTTTGATCAAACAAGAAGCATCGAGGGCATCCACTTTGGTTTGGAGTTTCTGCCGGCAATCACAAAGTGCATTCTTCTTCTTTACGATGTGTGCAGTCATCGCCATCTTCAGGTCTGGTTGCCTCAGCGTTTGCGTTGGCTACGGGTACTCAGAGACAGATGGGTCAAATCTGGTGGCCAACAAAAACATACGGTATCTTGATCAATTGATCTTCTTGGATGAAATATGAGGAAATAGATGATTAATATGGCATATCATATTTCTGATCAATCTAGTAGCTTTGCTTGACTCCACCCACTTGTGTTCAAATCATGATGGATAATTTGCCCATCAGAAAGAATCAAGGTGTACAGGGAATCAAAGAACAATATCTGATCTGTGTTGCATCCAACCATATTTAAATTCTAACAAGAGTTCCATCATTGATCGATCAATATAGTGACACAAGGCATGGGGCACCCAACCTGGTTGAGCAAATAATGGGGATGTGATTGGGTACAACCCGTAGTAGATAGGAGCCCCAAAGTATTGATCAACCTTGCTTTCTGTGGTAGCATCATGGAGCCATTTGCCATGGAAGGACCACACCACCCTGATCTGGATTGATCCCGTTTTTTTCCTGCCCATGTTGGATGGTTGACAAACTACCACCTTAGCCAGAACCTCTAGTCGACGGGATGTAAATAATTTTTCCCCTGATGATCTGACACGCAAAACCGTACATGTTTTAGAATTGCTATGAAATAATATTGTAGTAACTAATCTATCGATGTCTTTTTCAAATGACTATACTATATAAAATATATTGAATGCAAATCTACCGATCCATTATAAAATATGTCGATAGATATAATGCAAATAACATATTATCATAATGATTCAATATTGATTTAATAATAATTTATAATATTATATATATATTATAGTGTATTTTACTTATCTATGATATTTAGATTTCATAAGTACTAATGCAAATAGTAGTAACTTGGGCTGTTGGCTAACTAATCAACTGATGCAATCTACCTCAAGTAGGAACACAACCCAAATGGACAATAGAGCCTTGTTTCAAACATAGTTTCAAATTCTTATTTGGATTTGTTATTCCAAATATTGAATACCACTAGTAATGATTTTGGACATGCGGTGTTCCTAATGATGCTCAAATTGCCATGGCTAATCTGAAATATAATCCAAAGAAATGCCAAGTAATATGATGAAGTATCAACTCAGTATCTTGACAGATTTTGGGATGATATGTCGGCTTAACCTGTACAAATCAAAGGACCCATTTCGCACTTCCACAATAAAACACAAGGAATCAAAAGGGGACCAATCCTGAGCTGATATCCACTGATACCATCCACCAGCTACCAAAAAATGAACCACCAAAGGATGTCCAACCGACCTGAGGTGCCGGGCAAATCGGCCAGGGCTTTCTCACGGCGACAGGCATCAACGATTTTGTCGTTGAGCTGGGTCATGGCCTGACAGATTCCCCGTCAAACATGTTGGGATGGAATTCCGAAATCAAACCCAAATGTGAAGTACAGAACTCAAAACTTAAACAGGTATATTAAATAATTGTGATATCGATCGATCGATATATATTATATAATATTCGGGGGTTGCTGTTAGGTTGATAGGGAATAGGGGTAAGAGGCAACCAGGATAGTGTGATCACTCTTCCCACATCCTATGCATCAGAAATGTGATGTTTGACATTATTTCCACTATCGGTCGACTGACAAAAAAACACAGAGCAATGGCATTTACAATATGCATGTGCTCAGTCTAGTGACCAATCAATGGGGTAAATCCATGAGAAAAAATAGAGCACATAGGAGGGTTGGATCAAGGCTTCAAACACGTGACTGTGGATACGTTTTTTTTTGCTATCCTGCATGCTATACATATGCTTGCATGGTTGTTTGTTGAATCCAGGACTTGAACAATGTGTATAGTGTGTGGCAGATAACATACTAGTGGTCATATATCTAAACATGAATCCAGTATATGTGCATCTCTCTGCATATTTTGGCAACTCTCGGGAAACCAAAGTGTGAAGGCCCTTGGTGTTGTGTGCCAAACAAAGACATTATAAATTATAAAGTGGGAGGCCGTTAAACATATCATTCCCCAAATGTGCCTTCTTTGCTTTGTTGAACAGCTCTTTGACGGCTTTGGCCTCATCACGATCCTTTTCCTTCTTCAGTCGTTCCTGTTCTTTTTGAAGCCTTTTTTCTCTCTTCTCCTTAGACTCCTTCTTCTTGCCTTTCTTGCTCTTCCCTTTCTTGGAACTCTCACCTTTCTTCTTTCCGCCTTTTGACTTCTTTTTCTTCTTCGACTGACAAGCACGGCTCCCTGCTGTGAGTGGTTCTGCAGTTAAACACTCCCGATCTGGTTTGCACTGTTTTTTTTTAAATATGCATGGCTTATGCAGACTGTGACAACTTGCAGTCAGATCCAGGCAAGGTGATTTCACTGATTGATTTCCAAACAGTGGCATGCAGTAGATGCTAGCCACCTCTGCTGATATACGATAACTTGTATATAATATAGGTACTAGCTACAAGATAGCGCAGCGATACACAGAATATCATTGTCATAGCCATGCATAGTCTGAAAGGCCTTGTGGTCTGACGACGATGAACCTGACTCTTCCTCCGAAGACTCCTGGGAACTTTTGGAGCTGCTTGGCTCCCTTTTCCTCTTGACTAAGCTCTTTTTTCGGGGTCCTTCATCATCACTATCGCAGTCAGCAGACTGGAATAGATCTTCAACCACAGTGTCCGTTTGCTCGCTAATCCCCTCGGAGTCCCAAACCAAATAGAGGCGCATTGCCTGACACAGAGACGGGTGCAGAGATTTGATGCAAGCGTGTTTGTTTCTTAAAACAAAAATCATGTATGTCTGATTTGATAGATTTCATGTTATATATATAATAAGTTATGCTCCATACTTTGGGCATGCTCAAGATTTTCAAGTTGTATTGATCATAAACAATAATAGATATATAATATATGCATATGGCTATTTCTCAAAAAGGGGGATGCTCGAAAATATTCGAAAATAAACATCTTTAGGTAGTTTCGAGCATCCACCATTTTGAGGAATACCCAAATGTTTACCTTAGAACATATATCCAAACCCAAAACACTAAGGAATCCAGTTTGTGGGAGCAGCCTAGATCCTGCAACTAGTCAGCAATTCGCAGCATACATGTTCATGTGCACATGCACATGTTGAAGGCATCCATACAGACATCCACACAGATCACACGCAAGGCAAATAAGCAAAATAATTGTCCTGGTTGTGTTGAACCTGCTTGGAATCCTTATGGTTTTGATCACTATACTAGTTATGCTTTCCTCTCAAGAAATGTGACGGCCGGTACTTGCATTTGCACTACATTAGAGAAAACATTGGGTTTAAGGTTCCAAATCAGTAGATCAGAACCCACCATGCAAAATAAAAGCCAATCTCAGGAAAGTAAGTTGTTTCTTACAGGTTGCAACCATGTTGGTAAACCACCACCTCCCAGTCACCCGGCCTCCACCTTTGGGCAGTCCGGGTGGGGTTTCGTGTGGGACTCTTTCAACTCAGGGTCTGCAAGTTTAGCTGAGCAAATTTCCCTTGCCATTTCTGGCGATGCATATTTTGTTGCAATTTGGGATTCTGTCAACCAAACTCTTGCTCCATGAGCTGAAGTCTTCCGGCGTTCCACAATCTTCAAATACAATTCAGAACGTTTCCATTCTCCTGCACATGCCGTCCATGCGTCCTGCAACAGCTGTAGCTTTGCACTGCCTGGGCAGTTGGGAACAGGAAGTCATAGAACCTTGTATTTATTTATATGATATAAGTAAGCGTTGTGAATTGTATGTAGTAGACATCGAACTCATATATGGATTGTTATTTTAATAAATAACGATGCATTATGATATATTTTATTCATATTCTTTTCTATATAGTGAATTTCACACATGCATGCATGTAGTTTTGTAATTTAGAATAAAAAAAAACACTTTTTGATTGTCAAGATTACAGCATGCTAGTCTCATCACATAACGTATGTACACCATGCCCATTGAGCTTGTGGAAAAAATAGCTAAGTCAATGATGACATTTTTGATGATACAAAATAAACATAATTCATTGTAACAATGCACATGCTTGAAATCAAAATGCGTTAATTATCAAGTTAATCAAAAAATATAATGTCAGAAAAAAAACGATGATACTGAATTGGTTCAAGTCAGGTATACTGCTGAAATAAACAATGAGCATATAATTGCAGTACAGTGGATTGGCTACTTACAATCCAACACGTATGTCCTAATATTCGTAATATTTTAATTTGGATGCACTTTCACATCAATGTCAGGGGGAATATATGTGCATCAAAGGGGCAATGCCTAAAAATCTCGAAATGGCAGCAACACCGCAAAATACTCGAAGAATATCTGGTATCCTACGTAGCTACCTTTCACCAGGAAAAAGTTCTTTATCATAATCACTAGATATTTCAAATTCAGAACTTGTTCCCAGCACACCACACTGCAATGTAAAGAAACCCAGGCACAGTAGTGTGCATTCTCAAATGCCTTCTTCATCTCTTTCGGACAATCACGTCCTGAGAAGTAAATAGGTCCGACAGGTGGGAAACCTACACCAGACCAACTCGGGAACATAATGCAACCCAAGACTGTGAGACGGAACAATAGAAGTCAAAACATCAAATCTGTTCACTACCAGTATTTCACAGGGAAGCTACAACAAGATGTTGCTCTCTCAAAAGAGCAGCCATTGGTAAGGGCAGCAAACCAAAAAAGAACACAACTTGACATTGGAAAAGCATATCCTGTCAAAAGCCCCAGATTGCAGTGCTGTTTTGAAGTCCTGCTACTTTTTGTTGATGGTGCTTTGCAAAAACAACCTTTGCATCCTTATGCTTAGCAAAACTGCATGCATACACAGTCGAGGTACGTTCGAAGCTCCTGCTGAACTTCATGTATCGTGCATGTGCAGCTTTCTGGGCGGGGGTTTTTTCCTTCCTTTGTCGCTTGGGTCGTCCATTGGTCTCTGTCTGCTGTTCCCCTGCCGGCTCTGCCCCTGGCTCCTGGGCTCCTGGCTGCTGCGCTGCTCGTGTTGTCTGCGGTGCTGCTTGTGTTGTCTTCGGTGCTGCTTGTGTTGTCTGCGCTGCTTGTGTTGTCTGCGGTGCTGCTTGTGTTGCCTGCGGTGCTGCTTGTGTTCCTGAGGGAACTGCAAGTTGTCTTTTTTTTTGGGCTGCAGGGCATTGTTGACTGAGTTCAGTCTGTTCTTGTTTCATTTCCTTCTCAAGGAGTTCTTCGATGTCAGGGTCATTCTCCTCTTCTCGGTTGTAGTGTTTGGTTGCATTATCATCATCCTCCTCTCCTTCATCCCAATCCCATTCCCCTTCTTCCTCCTCACCTGCATTTGTTGTCACCTCTGCTGCATTGCCACCATCATCTCCTGACACTTGTTGCCTGGGAGTGCTTGCAGATCCAGGGCTGACAGTTTCAGCAGGTGTGAATTGTTGCTCAGTAGATGCCCTATGCAAGGTTTCACGAACTGCCTCTGTGCGCTGTTGATGCTCATGTTGTTCTGTTCTCTGGGGCGTTGCTTGTACCTTCACCCTTGCACGACCGTTTGCTGCATCACTAGGCTGCTCGTGTTTGGGTGGTTTGGCTGCTGCTTTCTTGGCTGCTGGCCTCAGTTGAACAGGTGCCTGCTGACGTGTCAAAGGAGCATCAGGTTCTGAAGAAGCATGGGGCGTGGAACCTGATTGTCCGGGAGCTTCACCAGACTGGCTTGCTACAGAAGGTGCCTCACGTGTGACCTGGTCAGACGGGGCTGCTGCTGCGTCAGGCTCTGTGGTTGAACGTGTCTTTGCAAGCTTCTTCTTGAGCCTTTTGTTCTTAGACTTCTTGGGTGGATTAGCTGCAGGTGCTGGGGGATCTGAACCACCGGGGTTCTCCTCTGAAACTAATGGGGCTGGAGGAGGCACAGGAACCGGGGGGGTTGGACAAACTGGGACCGATGGGACTGGTGGAAGCTCCTGAGCAGGCGTTGGTGTCAGTGTGCGTCTGATCCTCTCCTGGGGGGTCTTGGGGGATAGAACTGGAACACTGTTGACTCGGACAATGCCGGCCTTGCGTCCACGGGTGGTCTCAGGAATTGTCACTGGAGTCCCTGCTGCCTTCTTTGAAGCCTCATAGTCATTGACAGCATTTGCCAATGCCTCCGCATCATCAGCTGGAATGGTAGTTGCATTACTGCTTGCTCCTGCCATGTATGTGCATGCCACAGGATGTAGGGTCACAGGTGAAAAGGGTAGAGGTAGAGGTATATAAATTATATATAAGTTGAGAAAGCATTGAGATCAGATTCAGATCAACCCACCAAAAACAAAAATTATAAGCATCGATGGGGTATATCAAGTATGGTGAATGCACAGAAGATTCTGATCTGGAGGCTCCACCATATATAGTATCTTATATATATATATATGGTGGGGCCTCTAATGTATTTTTATATAAATTAAAAAAAGCATTACATGTATGGCGTTTAGACACATCATAAGCAAATTAGCAGGGCAACATGAATTTAGTATACAGCTGGCTGATTTATGTTCTACATTGCTGATAGGTGGTCTATCATGAATGTATGTATGCACCATACACAGCCAAAATGAATCTTCATTGGCACATATTGAATGTAAAGTTGAAACAATAGGCAGATGTTGTTAACCTAGTGAGATGGTAATATCACTATTTGTGAGCAATCAAAAAAGGAAGCTGTGATTTCACATGTACATGCCTGCACATACATAAGTTATGCCGTACAAAACCAAACAACATAATTATAATAGCTATATTGGATCATATGTGTTTGCTGCATGTATGCACAATGTCTAGTATAGTATATGTTTCAAATCTCTTCTTTATATTATATATTATATATATACATGTACAGATCTATAATATAACAATTAATATAATAATGTTAATGAATATATGTTGTGTTTATTAAATCACCTACTGTATAAATACATGCATGCATATAGCATATATACAAAAGTAAAAAATATGATATTATATTAATTATACACATGCAATTGATTACTACATTAAGTCCCATTATTTTATTGATGCATCTATAATATGTGGTTCGAAGTCATTTCCATGGTGTAGTATAATATTCAATATGTCATATCAAGATCATAAAGTACACAAATAATACAATATATAGGATATAAGATATATTATATGTGCATGCACATATTGCCTATGCATACAACCATGATTCTCATACGCTAATCAGCTAGTCCTCCTAGATTGTGTATCAAGGTTGATAGCTTTGAAACAAGAAACAACAAGCTGGGCAAAATATGGATGAGAGTGGGGTGTAACAAAGGCATAAACAATTTCCGAATTAAACTTTAGAATTATGGGTTGTGTGGACACAATCTGCTGCGTTTCAAGTGGCACACCTGCCCCGTAAATGGTCATGAGAACCGGGGAACACACAAAAACATCATAGTGTGGTTTTAATATCTAATACTGTTGTTGTATCTTAACTTTATATGCTATCAGATTATAAGATATGATTATTGAATCGATAATCGATGATCCTACAATGTTTTTCCATTACAATTTATTTGATATTATATAAATGCAAATTCATCCCTACTAGGACAACCAGCACCCAGTCATAGTCCTGGTGAACCTCCGGTTGTAGATGATGTGGTTGGTGACCCACTTGCTTTGCGCTTGGAGGCCAAGACCAAGCCATCCGGAGCGCCATCCATTGCCCTGCGGTCACTCAACCTTGACAAGGGAGGGCATGGGATGACTTGATTTATGATCCACTGACTGAACATCAAACTAGTTCAGGCTGTGCATTGAGCACAAATTCATGTGTGTTCTCAGTGTATTGTTTCCATTTTTTTGGTTTGGCATACATCCAACACCCAGCTAGACAGTAAGGCATGGACAGAACTGTCAACCATCCAAATTGATCATCAGCCAGTTCGTAGCCTGAAAACCGTTCCACCATTCCCTTTGCAACCTCTAGCTCAGCTCGCCTCTTAGACCGCTGAGCTGCCCGTTGTAAGATCTCATCCACCGTTCCCATGGCTGGGGTCACTATCACACTTTGCCAACCCAAATTGCTATCAGGATGCAGTAAGGCAAAAACTCAATCTCTCAAAAAAAGTGGTGTTTTTACCCTCCCGTCGTTCACGCATAGTAATGGGCGTTCACGCATAGTTATAGGCGTTCACGCATGGTTCACGCTGTTTCACGGTGTTTCACGCAGCCCCCTCCCAGGAGACAAAAACACATCCACAATTCAAGTTTTAGTTGTTCGCGCAGGGCAATGACATTGCACACTTATGCAACGGCCCCTCAGCAGGGGTCTTGAGACCAAGATCACAGTCCTTGCTCTTGACATCAGGTATCCTTGAGTGATGTAGATGCCATGCAATGGCTTTCCAGGATTACAAAGATGAAGAGTGTGGCAAACAACTGGATGACAGCAATGAAGTCAAAGTGTCCTTGCTCTTCTGTGACATCAGGTATCCATGTGCAGCCAGTAGAGAGAGGATACATCGTGCAGCCACTGTGGCCAAAAGCACATCTGAAAAGGCCATAAAGGCTCGGAAAAAGAAAACGGAGATCTCTCAAACAGGATGCACTGGAAAAGGCNACTGTGGCCAAAAGCACATCTGAAAAGGCCATAAAGGCTCGGAAAAAGAAAACGGAGATCTCTCAAACAGGATGCACTGGAAAAGGCCCGGATGGCCAAGCGTATGGAAATGATGCCGCCGCAGCAAAACAGAAGGCATGAAAGAAAAATCACTCATCCATCAATGCAAATTCCTTGAAATCAAAACTGAGTACACTGCGCTGGTATGCCTGTCGAGTGTGGCCAAAATGGCATTGCAAGTTGCGTCATCAAAGCAGCATCAACAAACTCGGAACAAACAAGTGTGTCAAACTGCACTGGGATCGGATGATCGTTGCATCAATCGAAACAGGCTGGAAACGGAATCATCTGCCATCTCCGCATGAGAGTCATGCGTCTCCTGTGTTGTGGGATCAAACATTGCCTGGTCAGGTGCATGTACAGGAGACATCCGCCCAACAGAGGGCAAGGGGACATCTGGGTTGGCTGTTGCAGGGCGCTGCACTGGCTGTGGTGTAGCTGGCAACATGTCCACATCATGAGGCATATCATGCTCAGTAGATTGAACCTGGGGCAGCTGAACATCAGTGGCAGCAAGCAGGTCCATCTGTCTGCGCAACTCACGCAGCCTAAGCCATCCCGCACCTGGATCACGCAAAGGTCGAAACAAATCAAGCTTCTCCAATCGCACAAGGCACACCAATGTCATATTTCTGCAGAGCCATTCAGGCATGCCTGGAAGGGGGTGAGCCGTTGGAAGCTGATTATCATCAGTAATGGCCCAAACAGTGTGATGGGTGCTGAGTGATTGGTCCCCATCCCCGGCAGTCATTCGGAGTGCCGCTCGGTAGTGCCCGCTTGTGATGTCGTCCCCCAGGTGCGCCAGCATGGCAACTGGGATGTAATCATGGCTGACCTGAAGCCCATCAGTGCTGAAAACTGGGAATGAGCACACGTGATCAGCATGCAACNAGCAGGAAAACCCTCCTGCACGCTCTTGGGAGCGTCAGTCAGCTGGCTAAAGAAAACCCGCATAGTTTGTTCGCCAGATCCCCAATCCCCGCATAGATAGTCACGGCGGCACAAAATGCTCCACCAGATGCAGCACATGGTGGCATTGCAGTAGCAATAGTTGGCCTCATTTCTAAGCCGCAACTGGGTGAGCAAAAGCCGCAAGTCATCTTTAGCAAGAAAGTTGATCACCGGAGTGCTCGAAGCTGCGAGTCCAGTTGCACAGCCAAGTTGCTGGGCTTGAGATTGGCCTGTTTGTATCGGACACCGATCAAGTGCCAGACCGTGTTGCCCTGAAGCTGGAGCAAGNCAGCCAAGTTGCTGGGCTTGAGATTGGCCTGTTTGTATCGGACACCGATCAAGTGCCAGACCGTGTTGCCCTGAAGCTGGAGCAAGATGTTCCATGGATCGTCGTCTCTGGGATTCAATTGGAGTCTCCACGGATAGACCTCCACATTGCGACTTTCCTCCGTCAA
>BGPT01001346.1:116986-154486 GCA_003297045.1 Symbiodinium sp. clade C Y103
AGTTGTCAAGATCCTAGGGCGCATGTCAGACTCTAGAACTTGTCACTTGTCAGGATCCTATAATTCATCAGTTAGGAGTCATCAGGAGTTGTCATGTCAGTCACTCTTAGGAGTTGTCAGAACTTGTCAGGAGTCATCAGGTCATCGAGGGGAGTTATCCGGAGTTGTCGCCAGTCACTAGGAGTTGTCAGGAGTTGTCAGGAGTTGNAGGAGTTGTCAGAACTTGTCAGGAGTCATCAGGTCATCGAGGGGAGTTATCCGGAGTTGTCGCCAGTCACTAGGAGTTGTCAGGAGTTGTCAGGAGTTGCCAGGAGTTGTCAGGAGTTGTCAGGAGTTGTCAGGAGTTGTCAGGAGTTGTCAGGAGTTGTCAGGAGTTGTCAGGAGTTGTCAGTCGCTAGGAGTTGTCAGGAGTGGTCAGGAGTTGTTAGGAGTTTTANCAGGAGTTGTCAGGAGTTGTCAGGAGTTGTCAGGAGTTGTCAGGAGTTGTCAGTCGCTAGGAGTTGTCAGGAGTGGTCAGGAGTTGTTAGGAGTTTTAAAACATTGTCAGGAGTTGTCATCAGGATCTTGCCATGTCATGTGATATCATGAGATGATATGATATGATCATGCATGCATGCATGCATGCATGCATGTGCATCATACCGACCTATTCACTCTCAGTGCATTGTAGTTTTCCTTTTTTTTTCGCAAGTCTATGGTGCCCAGAAGGTCNCATGCATGCATGCATGCATGTGCATCATACCGACCTATTCACTCTCAGTGCATTGTAGTTTTCCTTTTTTTTTCGCAAGTCTATGGTGCCCAGAAGGTCTGCCACCCGTGTTTGTAGTGCACAGCTTACATAGTAAGGCTCAGGACTGGCCAGCAACAATACACCCGATCAGACTTTAAATTGAAACTTGATTGTACATGAGATTGTTATCATGTTAGACCATCAAATCTCAAACCATTGACAAATAATGCTTACTGGGTTCATGATTCAACTATGTAATGGGAATGCCATCCAAGCACACCACCATCTCACACGAATTAGACAACAGCGGCTTCCCCACTGTTGGAAACAGGGTTTCGGCATTTGGTAGTGCACCTGCTATATTCGCAAATTGGTTAATGGTAAATACCATTCTGTCAAGACTATTGGCCTAATCAAGACCAGTCGTCATGATAGGAATGTAGTCACCAGACACCACCATTTTTTTCAGGTGGGTTTTGGTGTTTGCCAGCATCGCGTGGCGCCAGCGGTAAGGTGCCTGGTGCAAAGATTCACTAAGAGGCTTGGGGTTGGGGAGGGGAAATGCACTTACTATGTCAATAAGTGGTTAAATTCAGGTGATTGATTGATTATTGTTATTTGCTGACAAATTGGTTAAAATGGTGAAAAAAGATAATGCACCAATGGTGTCCATCTAGCAACTCACATTAGTGGCTTTTTGGTGGGTTTCGAAAGCAGCCTGTAACCAGTTCAAACCCAGGACTTGCACAATCGAACAAACAATAGAATTCGAACGGCTCGAATTTAGCTTAGCAGGTTCAATGGTCTACTAGTACTATACTACTATTTTTTCCTTCAATATTAATTTTTGATCCCCCAGGAAAATCCTCCCTGTTTGCCACGACCACACTTCAAAATGACCAACCTTCATAGGCGGATCAGCAGCTTCAGCCTGGCGATGCATTTGCATCTTTTTGGCTTGGGCAGGCACCAGATCGGAATTGTGTGGGAGATTGTGGGAGTGCTCTATGTATAGTGCATACCTGAGACGACTACCACAAAGGCTTTGTGTTGGTAAGCCAGTTCCCGGGCAAAGGGGCGAGGATATGCTGCACTAGCACGCATGCCAGTAGATCCAGTCCTTGCATTCTTGCAGCTATAGTGGTTTTAAAATCCATCTATTGCGAATGGTCATCTCATCAGCATACAAAAGCTAGAGAGATCGATCTATCATAATTCTGGATCGACCATGACCAACCAAAACAAATAATCTGTGCTGTTTTCGACTGCATTGGAGATAGTATCAATTTTCACCTAGGCATCAGAAATGTCATAAGCATTGCATATATATAATTCCATCCAAGTAACACCTGAACCTTGCCATCTTTGGATATAGTCTTTTTCACCATTTGGTGACGCTTCACGGATTTGTTTTTGAGAATTCGACGTTTGTCCCGGCCCGAAAGCTTCTTCTTGAACTTGTCCAAATAGGGACTCAGTTGAACCCATCCAGAACTATTTCTTATACCCACCATGCATGCAGGAACTCTTTGGCTGGTCAGTGCATCATCTATTGCAGGCCAGGGACACGGTTCCGAAAAGAGCAGTTGGTTTATTGTTGGCATGCCCCCAAGCTCCCATAGGACTCAGCCCAAATTTGAGGCACCAGTGGTGGCCACAGGAAAAAAACACATACACGACCATTTGATTGTAGTCCAGTGGTCAAACAACAAATCCCACTAAGTCTAGAACAATCGGACTCGAAACCATGGAATGGGATCAATCACCAGCGCCATGAACTTGAGATATGGAAACTCCAGCATTAAGCTGGAGCTTGGTTGCTCCCATAGTACTTGGCATCCACGAGACAATGCAACCAGGCAAAGGAGCACAAAGCGACATGTTATCCTTGGATCAGGTGAATGGTAGGGACGTCCAATCACCATTAATGGTATAAAAATAATACCAGAACAAATCGATCTACCCATCCTATCTAGTTTATCCAGAATAGAGTCTGTGGCAAGTAATGCTTTCGATTCTTGTTTCATACCTTTATTAAACAACCTTATGGTGTGGATTGAAAAATCTGTTATGGGATATCCACCATCATAAAAACCAAGTCGGTGATAGCTATTCAATTTGGGTAGTAACAAAATTTGTACAAAACAAAAAAATAATACAACATCTTTGGGGAGAATCGCATTGGCAGCACGAATGTATGCCTTTGCACAGTCACCGAACAATCTGGTCTTTGATCGACGGGACGTGGCCCGATTAACCCATACGAAACTTCCACATGGTGGCCCCCCCACCAGGAGGCCACCTTTTTTAATCCTCAAGATCTTGTGGAGGATGACGTAGAATCCTTCCCTTGGTGAGTGGGCAACCATAAGCAGTATAAACTGCAATTCAACCAAGAAATAAAGTTTATAAATGCATTATGTATGATGCTATATTATATCATTTAGTCATGTTCCATTGTAATAATGTATTTTCCTTCAAAACCCACAAGCTGTACTATTGTCACAAGGGTAAATTTATAAACTATGTTGGATGGTATACCCATGGATCCATAACGAAGCAAAAGTTGAAGACAATTTCAAAGCACTGTGTTATGGTGCTCTGAAATTGTGGCACAGTCCGGAAGCAGATTAGACCGACAAACAAGGTTGCTGCAACTAACTTGATCCGCTTAAGTAGTCATTGGGGCAGCATATTTTTTCTAATGCCGTTTTACTCGTAGGATAGAAACAAAACACTGAGTCCTCGACAGATCCAAAATATCTCCATGCTTCCCCTGCTTCTCCACATCAAAGAAGTCCCTCAGCCCGCTGAACAATGGCAGGCAGCGAATTCTTTTTTGCTTAAGCAAGCGGTATGGTCACTGGGTGGGCAAAGTAAGTTGCTGTCATTGGGGAAATTCACCCATCTAATGCCAAACAAATTTGGGTTCAGAAAAGTGTTTAATATGATCCCTTGTCAAAGACAAGTTCTGCCAACAGCAAGATGGTTTGTTGCTGAATTTCTGTTTGTAAGCTGTATTGTGAATGGATTCAGAGTATTAAGATTACTTGTTGGATGAGTTTGATCGTAAAGCAAGAAACAAAATCCACAATGACGGCACACTTAGACTTGACACAGGAGTCCAACAGCTCTGACCCAGCTCAATGTTGATACTAACAATAATGATAGCACCAACATGAAGTATTGGTTGCGCCATGACACTTTGATACTTTGATTCTACGGTTCATAATGTTGCAGCGATGGATATATTAGAGAGGGATCTGATAGACTTCCAATGTTTTTCTTTTGCAAATGACTTGACCCAGGAATTGGCTATCACCAAACCAGGACCCCAGTGCACCCAAATGTCAAGGTCCCCAACGTTTTGCATCCAGCCTCACCTCAGATGAGATTGGAATTTGGTAAGAAAGAGCACCCATTCACATGTAAATGTTCCAAATGGCTTTGGGGTTGAAATCAGGGTGCAACTGCATGCCTTGATCTTTCAAAATTCTAGATCCAAATCAAAGCTGTACAAGGCACAGCCACCATCTAAATGAGATCAATTTTCTTGCACTGGATTTTTATTGATCAGTATCGATGTGATATACCATACCCCAGGGGAGGCAATGTGTTATTCAGATAAGATGATTAACATTGCATATTATAGTAGCTAATAGACATATACATGACCACCTAAATTGTCAAACTTGTTTGACAGATGGTATTTAATTCCTATTTGTGTTACACATGCAAAGGTAATAAGATGTAATAAGACCCAAATTGTAATGTTTTGGGTGCCCTATTTTTTGGGGTTGTATTTGCATGTGCTTTGTTGGTGGCCCTTGCCAATCCATTACAAATACCATCCACTGCAAACATAGTAACAATAATACTAGAGATATATAACAATACAACAATTGATAGTATAATACTGATACTATATACTGTATAAATAGATGACACACATATACATAGATCCAATCAAGATAAGGACTACTTTTACTGATGTTGGGCAACATTCTAATATGATATGATATAATATTATTATATAACATATGTTTTTCTAATTATATTGTGTGGGTGCTTACTTCATATTGTAAGGTAATGATCAACACCCGTGACTGGGAACCCAACTGAATGCTCTGGAGATTTCACATTTTCCGCCAAAGGCATCCACTGCATGCAGATCCTTGGCTGGCTTGGCACTCAACAAGTGGTGTCTGGCAGGGAATAGGATGCTTTAATAATTAGCAGGACTTTTACACATATAGTGTGTGTATATTGATACACCCATATCAACATTATATAATATCCAATTGCAAACTATCAGGTGCATCAAAAAAGTACCGGTTGCAGATTTCGTGTTTCAATGACGAATCCTTAAGTCAGAAATACACACATGCACAAAAAGCAGCCACCACAAAGCGATTGAACTCCTTGCTGCCAGTGTTGGATTGCTATTTGGGACAGTCCTACACTGATTGATTAAGAAGGACCTATCTTTTCTCTATCTAGATTGTTTCCTGGAGATCCCCAAAACGCGACAAGTAAATGACATAGCCTCATTTTGTTGTATCAACAAATGAAAAACTACACGAAGCATTTGGGTATTGAATGGTATTATCATCATAAATAAACTGTGAACTGAAATCATAAATAAATCCGATAAGTTTCTGAGTACCAGGCTCTGCAACTCTCACCAGAGGCAGCACTTTGTGCTATCATGTCGCACATATGCAACCTGAGCTTAGGCCAAAAGAAGTAAATTACCAAGGCCGCCCCAAATAATGTACCAGATCATACCAGTCCTTTGTATCTGAAAAGAAATGCAGATCACAAATGTGATAGGTTTTGCCAAGCTGTTCTATGCCATAGTTCACCCAAGCATGGACACTATTTTTTGAGCCTGAGAAACAATACCAATGGTATTCCCCAACTGATGAGCACCATGGCTGACTTGGCACTTAGGGCAATGGGCTTGGTGCCCCAAGATGCCTTTCCACGACCCATATCCCCTTTCATGATCTCCTGATCACAAGGCTGCCTCCGCCCAGATTGCAAAAGCTGCAGATTGCAAGGTGCTTCGCTCAGGAGGCAACAGGGCGGACACAGCCACAATTCAACACCCCATCATTGACCTAAAAATGAAATGCCCAGTTGTGCCATTGATATCCCAATTATAATTTCAGATTTTGTTTGTTTTCTTGGTTGCAACCCCATCGAACTCTTTTTGTCAGTCAGAATTGTGACGATTGAGATATCGCAGAGAAACCCACATCCCGAATGGATTTTCAACATATGCATGAACTTGTTATTTGGTTCATGTGCTGTAACATGCGAAAAATCAACTAAATAGAGAACCGGTAGATCCCCTGTGAGGCATTTGGGTGAGGTCTTTCAGCCAGAAATGATCCTCATGTGCAAACAGTCAAAGACTGCAATGTGCAGTTGCTTTTTTCCTTCCATTCTGGATCTTGTGCCCCCGTTGGTTGGATAGAAGATCTAACTCCCAAACGAAAACGGACAGCTGCATAGAGATGGGATTTGCCTGAATGCTCAACCACTTGGAACCTCCAAGCTGTAGCATGATATCGCAATGAACATAGTTTCTAATAACAACTAAATGTTGGTTCATGGAAGCAGTATGAGACTTCTCCCACACACTTTCCAATGAGGTTGTGACGAGGCAGTGGCAATGTCTGACATCCAGGCACAGCTGTCGCAACGTTGGGCCGAGCATGCAGTGTCTTTGTTTCAAACTTTTTTGGACATCTAGTGTGGTCGACCACACTGGGTTAGACTTAAAAACATAGTCATAAAAAATGGCCCCATGTCATGGTCACTATGTTTGTTCTGTAGACACTGGATGCATCCCCATCAGTCACGAAGATTGCGCAGTGATTCCGGGACCCACGGCTTCAGACACATCAATCCCAAAAGCTGTTTCAAAGGTAATAAACTTGCTTTTCAAAGCTAAATAACTATAATGTTGCATGAGGGACATTTTGAGGATTGGTCAAGATTGGGTATCCACCTTGTAGAGCTGAAACCCTAAGAGTCCACCAAGATTACACTGATCACCTCATGTTCGCAAAAACTTTGACCCAAGTCGGCCCACTACGATTCACTGTGGCCACCCTGTGGCCACCCTGCAACCAGCTTTGCCAGGTTCCACCTTGGAAGGACTTCAGACAGGGCTGCAAGGGAATTGCAGGTCCTGCATGGGTGGGTTTGTTGAGTTTGAATTCAAATTGGCACGCACAAGAACTGTCTCTTACGAATGCGATTGCTGTAGTTTTTGCTGATTGAGACACATAGGGGATCAAGATGATGAAGACACTCCAGTTGATCCACAGTGAACATAGTATGTAGGAGTCTATCTAAAGTATTTCATATCAGGTGATCACGACATATTATATTACAACAATCACCACATGGTAGAAAGATATGACATATCCAATCAATCTGCATATTATGATACGAATCATCTATATGTTTGATTATATTGCAGTCACAGCAGCACATGAGAATTCACATTACTTTATACAGTACAGTACATGTATTAGACATTGCATTCGATCATTGTATCATTTATATGATTTGACTTAGGAGACTATCAAAGAGCTGTGGCACCCCACGTGGACTGACATCCTCCATGGCTGTTCCAACTCAGAGTGACACCCTTCTTTCCAACCTCCAGGAAAACACAACTGAGGAAACATGCGTCGGAAGGATGTGATTGAACATTTGATAATAAAGACTTTGGACATCTCAACTGAAAGCAAATAAAGGTATCAAGTCTTGTCAACACTGTTGAATCTATCATTGGATCATCCCAAATCACAGGGTATGCAAATGGGAGAACATGAAATCCACAGTCATGGGCTAGACCTGGCCTTCAGTGATGTTGCATTTGCTTTGTTCAAGATGTCCACCCTTCCTTCGATCCCATCAACCCTTGAAACATAGAAGGACGCAGCGGTGCTCCGTGACTGGGCGAGCCTCAGGCGTGGCAGTTGGAATGGGGTTTTCAGGATGACTCAGCTGAATTTACGAACCAATCTTGTAAACCTGGGTTTGCTGGGTTTCCAACAGAACTCCAATGGTAGAACATGCTCCAGTCCCTGAATCTGGAACTGCACCGTCCCAAGGATAGAGGGTGAACGACCTTGGCAGCACATCCACATGGGTCTTGGAAATAAAAGATGTTGATAGCAATCTGTATGGAAAACATATGATCGATCTAATATCTATCTATATATCTATGGTACATATCAATCATGTAAATCATGTATTGATGAGATACTAGTATTGCATGAGAACAAAGACATACAATGAATCTTGTGAATGTTGTATATCGATATTATACCGGATCTGCATTGAGAGGATTCAGGGAACCTTTGAACTGAGTGAGGGCAGAAACTACCCTTCGATACACAGGCAGTTCACCAAACCTATTAGTTCAAGGGTCACGCCACACTAACCAATTAACACTGCTTGGTGTTGACTCAGGACTTACCTCAAAATCAAAACAAGTTGAGTTGAGGGTGTGACTTTCCCGGGACCATCTCCTCTGGCAGGCTCAATTGCGAATCGTTCTTCGCAACTTCAAGCAGGAGATTCCACTTTTCCTCCTGCAGTGAGAACATTCAAAGGGCCAAGGGTCTTATGCAAATTATCTTAAAGCATTGTTTGATAAAACATCATTGAAATAATTGGATCCTTTATAACATATGTTTGCTGATTTCACATGACCAAAAAAACTTGGACAAGAAACTAAATGATATAAAAGGATCAAGATTAAGACCAGAACCCAAAACTTCCTTTATCAAAGACAGACTGTCCCAAACATCACTAGTACAAGTAACATCGGTGTCATTTGGGTGTGAGATGATGTGAGCCATTCAAGTAGGATATGTGGTGACAATCTGATTTGTTCGAAAACCCAGATCCTTTGCAGCTTGCTCAACTTTGGCTTTTTCTTCTTTTTTCCTTTGTTCCTCCATATCTGGCTCTGTGGGAGGTGCGGTCTCCATTGGGGTTGGAGGGATAGGTTCCTCGGCTGGGGCTTCCACCTCCTCAGGTGCAGGTGGGTTCTCACATGTAGCCTGCTTAGTTTTCCTGATCTTTCTTTTCTTTCGCCTGGTTCAGCCGTTTCAGCTTGGAAGTTTCACCGGCAAGTCGGGATTTTTTTCTCCTAAGTCTGCTAGAACTCTGTTGGGTAGGCACATCTTCAGCAGCATCAAGATTGGCAGTGGGTGCATCTGAACAAGCAGTATTCTTGTTAGGCAGACTTGGCTGGTCATCGATGTTCTCAGTAGGAGGATTCGGAATGATTGTCTCTGCCTCTGCAGTATCATGTGTTTTTTCAATTTGTCCTCGTCCCCTACCCTTCCTACCTCCTCTGCCTTGCTTTCCTTTCCCACGCCCCTTCCCTCTACCACGTCCCTTTGCTTGAGCACGTTTTTTTTCTGTCTTTTCATCTTCTTCCCCTTGCAATTCCTCCAGTAATTCCCGGTCATCGGCCTCCTTCTGCATCGTGCGCAGGGCTACTTGCGCCTTCGAGGAGACTGTGGGCTGGGCTGTCCCTGTATGTGTGATGGTGTGTGCGAGAAGGTGCCATCACCATGGTGTCAGAACAGTAGAATATTTCACTTGACCGTGTTGATATGAAAAAGTCTGCTAGTTGTCAGGAAACCAATTGGATACGATTATGATGGAATCACTGTGGCTGCAAAATCAACTCAGCTTGACTCTCGACTATACTACACATGGGACTGGAGATAGCAATCCCATCAACCATCAAACATGAGACGCCTTGACCATTTCAGCCATATGCTCATCTGTTGTAGCTTCCCCGGTCGCCATGAGAGACTTCATTTGGGCTTCAGCTTGTTGTTGTAGAGTTTGAGGAATGCTGACATCTTCCTTCAAAGGTTTTCGGTCCTGCAACACCGGAAAGAGGAGAATTGCATATTTATTATAGAACGAACATCAGAATTAAATTAATTAATATATTATAATTCAATATATATTATAATATTAATATATATAGATCATGGACATATAAGATATAACGTTTTACCCTGGGGTGCATACCCAACAAGTATCAAAAATTGGTTCCTTGTTCTATGCACTAGTCTGTGGCTGAATATCTGAAGAAGTTAATTGATACAGTGGCACTGACAATGTTGTACATTCTGTGTTGTAGTTGTCAAGCAGCTGCATACCCTGACCTTGAAAACTCCTTTGGTACTCTTGTTGTTATTTCCTTCTGGTTCCTCCTGCTCAGAGTCCAAAACTTCTTCAACGGTCTCAGCGACTTTTTCCTCATCGGGAATCCCACCTTCACCAGGGCATGGAACATGTTCCATGGCTGCACCTTCATGCCTGCCCATGGGGGCTGGAGCAGGATGTGCTGAACNNTGATCACCAACGTCGGTTGACACATTAGGGCTTCCCAGGGATGGCATGTTACGAATTGGGGATGGGCTTGGCCATCCTTGAGAATCTCCTGGCTGGGTGTCGAGGGTGTCGATCCACGCTGCTCTTTCCGCAGCCTGCCAATCATACTGAAAAAGATATCGATGTGATGTACTCGAAACCAGCACTGATTGAGAAAACAGTTTCCTCGAAGCATATTCAAGTAATATTTATGATGTTGAACTTAGATTGAATTCGACAAAAATTCTCGAATGAACATGTGACATCAGTGGCAGCCTTTTGCATCTTGATCCTGGAAGCTCCAATACCTCGGGTCGGGATTTTCTTTCCCTCAGGTGAAAGCATCCCTTCTTCCTGGCCAAGCTGTGAGATGTTTCATGAGGCGGTCAGCGACACATGGGATTGAGAGGACATGGCATGTTATAACATTGTCTTTTTTCTGTAACTCGATCAATCTTATTTTCAAACCAAATGTGCTAACTGGAAAAATGACCAGTGTAGGAAGAAGAGTGCAAAGTTGGTTGATGCCAAGCATATCTTGATCCCATTTCACCGGACTGCAGTGTCCTTCAACTTCGCCTGGATGATAGCCCGGATCATGTCCATGCGCTTGTGTCCTGGCCTGCAGCAGGCACGTGTTTTCTTGTTCAGATCGACATTATATAATGTATGACGTCTGATACTTAAATGAAAGTAAAGCATAATGCAATATTGTTTTATTTATTGCTGATGAAAGTATAAACTTAACATATAGACCCTACTAGTCGTGGCAAAGAATGCAACACACCAGGAACACAACTGCCCATACTACATGTTCAAAAAATATGTTCTTCAGTCAGCCTGCAAAAACAAAACACGGTACCACTGCAACCCGAGCCTGGATTTCTCATACCGCTGGAACCGATCCAGACAGTAAGCCGCACAGGCCCTGAAGAGCCCCCCCTCTGTGTCGGCCCAAGCCTGATATTCAAGCACACAAAGATTGGAACATAGTAGCATGCACTATCTATTATCGATACAAGGTACTGAAGGTCACAGTGCACCACCAAAGTTCTGAATGACAAGAGTCAATCGACAAAAGAATTGCGGTTTCAACTCAAATATCATGTTAGGCCTCGTGAAGCTTGGGACTTGTGTAGGGGTTCAGCTGATAGTGATCACTGCACCAGGCCAGGGCATCCTGGAAAGAACCAATCATGGTCACTGGTCAAAATTATTAACGAAGCCTAGGTGACTACTAGATGCCAAATAGTGTGGACTGGACTTGTACTTGTCAAAAAAAGGTCCTTCATATCAGCAGCAGCCGGAATGTCATGAGCAAATTGCGCAAGGAACTCCACAATGATGTCATAGTTGTGGTCTGATTCCACCTGCTGCAGAATGCTAAAGATATGCCCAAAGAGCCAGCTGTTTGGATTGAATGGCTTAGAGACTGTGATTGGTCAATGTAGATTCTGGCTTGCGTGTAGAAACTGAGACCTCCCGGTGAGTGATGGTGGACTTGTCAACAATGATGAGTTGCCACTTCGCAGCCTTGGGAGAAAAGCATTGAGGCATTGCACATTGGCATGGGGGCTTAACTTGAAGGTATATGGCTGACAGGAACCCACACCCATGGGGAAACCAAAATGGTATCAAACATATATAATGTCATCATCAAAAGGATTTCAAACATTGGTGGTCTATTTGCATGATATATCTTGTACTTTTGAAACTGAAAGCAGTCTAAAGGACATTTGGTGTGCAGCACCGATGGTCTTTGGAGAGGGGAAGCCAGGAATGACATTGGCAACATCCAAACCATCAAATAGCCACAAAATCCCAAAGTCACACGCTTGGATTTTTCAATACATGGCCTTGTCAAACTTCATCTTGGAGATGCCATCGGAATGGCATTTTGACTAACCATGTATGGTTCATTGTGGTTCCCATTTCTTGAAATGGAAATCGATTCAAATGACAAATTAATATTGCCAATTATAGGGTCATCTGGAAGGGCCGATTGACCTAAAGTATTTTAAAGTGAGAAATTCATGTCACATTGCCCTGAAGGCCACTGATTTAATAGTCATTCCTGTGTTAGAATTGCATCCATTGATCTTTACGCCAAGTTCTAGCTGGGGCCGAGTAGAATTAACAGTGTTGTCATTTCATATCTTAACCAAAAAAATAGCCAGCATTTTAAAGCTCATATAAAACATACACGGACTCGATCTCACACTTTGGGGGCCCGACTTTGCGCTTGTCTTTGTCACTCAGTCCAGCTCGTTGGCGTAAGAGCTTCCTGCGCTGGTCCAAAAAGTTGTCTTTCTCGAGGATGTCGACCAAAAGGGCCTACATTTGCGGGATGTTTTTTCTTTTGAATAATGCAGACCTTTGCCAACAAAAACTCCTTGACATTTTAACATCTGATGTTGTACAAGGTAGTTAATTACGCAGGAATCCTGCAGGCCTTCACCTCTTCAACCCGAGGCCGATTTGACGTGGCCATGGCCAGTAATCCAACTAAAATTTACAGCCAATCCCAGCAGTTGCATTGCCTGAGCACTGCTCCATTTGCATTGGAGGTTAAAACTACGTGTTTGCTACTGCATGCCCTCAGGATTTAACATTTGGATGGTTATTTGCTTGCGAAGTCTGACCTTTTGAGCCCTTGCAGTGCGGAAGTTTGGACAAAGGTGTCAATAGAGCTGAGCACGAAGTAACCTGGAAGAAGAGATCATTTCTGTTTCTCTCTTGAGTCTTTGACAAAGGAAGCGCACCCAAAAAAAACATTCGTTTCTTTGCAAAATGCCCCTTCTCAAGGCAAAGGGTGGCGCACTTTCTATAGTGTCCAGGTCCAGCACAGAGTCCGTGGCGTTCTCATAGAGACCTTGTCTGGTTGTGTGACTCTTTTTGATGACCCTACCTATTGACTGGGTTGGCAAAATTCAAGTTCAGTTTGACACCCAAAGGAGGTCAGATTCAATGTCACCAAGCCCCCAACGTTTTTTGAGGGCCTTTTTCATTCGTCAACACCATGGCAACCAGCCACTCGTCCATGGCGCAAGTAGGACGTAGCAAGCAATCACTTTGCTTTCCAAATCCCGAAAACATTTTCTTTTGAATATAAGATATGATGCGAAGACATGGCGTTTATCTTGTGCTCACAATGAGTGAATCAGTGATATCTAATATCATATGATCATGCGATATCATATTGATACGATATATTATTAAGATACTTTTACCCCACATGTTGCATTAGTCTGGTGTAATATATCACATCTACATCAATCAATATAGATAGAATGAATTAAGATCCTTTCTTAATCTGATTGTGATTTTGTGCATCACTGTACAATTTTGATTCTAATGTTCTTCAGGGCCCCCATTGGCCCTCCAAAGCCCAGAATTGGCCTGCAGCAACTCAGGCATGCAAGTAGAGGTCGATGTCCAAATCACGCTCTAGCTGGACAAGTCACCCCTGGGAAATAGTCGTTTGTATGATAATAATAGTCGCAATCCAACACCTATTGTTTTTATAGTCGAGGAAGCCTAGGGTATNCTAGCTGGACAAGTCACCCCTGGGAAATAGTCGTTTGTATGATAATAATAGTCGCAATCCAACACCTATTGTTTTTATAGTCGAGGAAGCCTAGGGTATATATATATATATTTATTTATTTTCCTTGTGGACTGCAAATTATTGATTAGTGTGCTTGCTTGGACTAAAAATCCTTGACTAGTGTGACCGTATGTTGAATGCTCTGACTTTGATTCACTCTGTTGTGCTGGAGGCACCGGTATATTTTTTCAAACCACCATTTTGTGATGCGGCTTCCTGGACTTAGAGATCATTCACAGCCAGGCACAACTCGTGGGCACAACTCTCGTGACAACACACTCATGCACCCGATCGAGTAAGATATTCTGATTACACTTCTGATTCAACCGCATGCAAAACAAATACCACCTCAGGGCTCAGCGGGTAACCAGGACGCATTCCTTGCCAACTCTCGCCGCACCTTCACAATTTGACTCTCAAGATACTAGTTGACTCTCAAGATAAATTTGATCATAAAGTGCGAGCCACTGTGGCTCCAATAAAGACTCACGGTTTCGGATGTGAGCTAGAATCATCAAACCCAATGCTACAGCCTAGAGGGGGAGAAGCAACTTCAAAACTTGGCGCCGTCCTCTTTCCGGTTCCACTGCCTCTGCTTCTACCCTTTGCAAGAGCTTCTGAAAGCGAGTCTCGTGCTTACTGCGTATTTTTCCAAATTTGCGACAGGCTCGGCATTTTTGCATTTCTTGCACTCCTTGCACTTTTGACACTTCTGCCACTTCTTGCCCGTTTCCCTCACCAAGGTGGCCAGCACTGTCACCTCTTCAAGAGATCGATGTGATCGGTGTCTGTGACTGTGACCAACGATTTTTCTGGCTGCCCAAAAAAGATCCGCTCGGTCTGCTGTTCCATCAGGATGTCCCCCTGGTCAAATGGAGCCAGGACGAGCCAGGAACCTTGAGAATCAGACATCAAGTCTGCAGTTTCAGCTCTATCAACCTTTACCTCTTCATCTTTGCCTGAAGGGAAGCCGGCAACTCTCCAAAGTCCCTGTTTCGTTTTTCCAAGGTGTTTGCTTCTTCCAGAGCAGCTTCGCATTCCGCTGCCTTGCAACTTCGCACCTCCAGTTTACATTGAAGCCGACGCAGAAGCTCCTCCTTTTGATCCCTCTTCAACTCTTTCACCTTCAATCTCTCCTCGCAGTCTTTCAAGGATTTTCAAGGTGCGGTCCTTGGCTTTCAGCGGTGCCTGCAGCCTGCATATCCAAGATGAACTTTTCAAGCCCTTCCACGTGCTGACGCAAATCCTTTGCTTCTGCTCCACTCTCAAACACTTTCAAAGGTGCTTTAGCTGTTTCCTAGAATGCGTAAATCAGCTCCAGCTCCTCGTTGCTGCTGCTTTCGCCCTCGTCAGCCTTGTCGGCAAGGCAAATCACCTGCACCGGATCGCTGTATCAAATGAAGCCCGGGGCATTGCAGATGATCTAGATCGTGGCAATCACAGAAGCCATCTCCACAGTCCGCATCGGCTGCCTCGTCTTCCACCTTATCCCTGTCCAACAGAATCAGAAGCGCTCGGAAGAAGTGCACACAGCACACGCGCTCCGCCTTTCCTGGGGCCTCTGCTTGAGCAGCGACCGCTCTGTGATCGCAAGAACAAGGTCCAACGAAAGAACGGACCGTTTATCTTGAGCCCCCAAACAAATCGTATTTGTACAGGTATATATATATATATAAATATATTGTATATATATATATATATGTATATATCTATATCTATATATATATATATACATATATCTATATATATATATCTATATGTTCAGTATGCTAGTGATGGTTTAGTGCAATAATTACCATTCAAATATTTCCACCGATGGCAAACTGGTGGTTTGGGTTGGTGGAATTCTGGGGATACGTTCGAGGATTCCAAACCACCAACCCAAACCAACAGTTAAACCATTGGCTGAATACTGCTGGCAAAACTACTATATAATCATTAATGAGCTAACCTGAAATCACGCCTTTTCACTGTTGTCTTCAAATCAGGCAATTTCGGGATACTTATCTTTAAGTAACCATCATTGCAGCGAAATCACAACGATATTGTCGTTTTAATTCATACGTTTTCCGTACGACAAAAGGCCGACTGGTGAGCCACGGGTCGGTTTTTGAGGATCCACATGTATGATGATGCACTTGCGTCTGTACAAATACACTGACCCCAAAAAGCAAAGTGACTCATTTTACCCCTGGGTCAATTGTGGATTATCACTACCTGTGTGGACATGTAGCACGAATGATAAAAATGACAACAGATCCCCTGGAGTATGCTATACATTTTTTTTCTTTAGAACTTCTTATGAAGGATCATGGAATCATGGCCTTATCGGACGTACATAAGCCTTTTCATTCCTTTGAAATCCCTTCCCCCCAAGAGTCGGTACCCACACGGTCCGCAGCCAAGCAGCGCTGAAGGACACGGCATCCCGTCGGAGAGTTAGGCCTTGGAAGCCGCCTCGGGACATGGCTCGCTGCCGGGGACAGCGGGGAGCCATGATTTTTTGGGAAGCCACATTTTACCCTTGCACATAACTGCCCATAATACATACATATGTATATACATTTGATGTGAAAACATATTTTTACAATATATACGCATAGTTCGCATTTAAACGAAATGTATATACATATGCATTGAAATACATGCATACGCCTTTGCTGACCATGGATCTTTGCACGCCGAGTTGCTCAGCATGTGGTGCCCCTTCTGCCAGGTCCCAGCGACACCCAGAGCCACATTTTGCGCCACAGAGCTTGCCTCGGCAACAGCGTAACGGGGGGTATGTTGGGACGAAGCAACAAACAAATCCAAGCATGAAGATTTAACTAGTGACTAAGTGATTCATTGGGGGTAATAAGCACCGATAGTGGAGATAGAATGAGAAGGTCATGGCATCTGCCAACCATTACATGGATACAATGGGGAGTCAATATGGTTATAATGGCTATACTCCTGCATCTTGGAGTTTAGTGGGGATGGAGCATCAAACATGAATATTGAACTAGGTAACAATTCGTGATCTAAGTGATTCAATGGGATCTAGCAACCGTAATTCATGTCAACCTCGGATTAAGAAACCTCCGGGTTGTTTCTTTGGGAGGTCCCGTTTTAGTAGCAAATCATCACTCTTTGCGAATACCCTAATTAATTAACCAGGGTTTATTCATCCTGAGTGGACATCAATAGAACTCTTTGGTACTTTCAATCAACAAGTGGTTCACTGGTGCAATGGGTTGTTGGATCCCCCTGGGAACAGATTATCGAATCACCATATTCTTGTTGGTGAAGTCCCAGTCAATCCCGTCAAATCCTATAAAATCCCGTTCAATTCCCAGCAATTCACTGTAGGAAAAACCTACAATCCATACCACCAACCCACGGCCAACCAGTTGACCAGAAAGGTGGATTCAGCCCATCCTGAATTGGTTGCGTCTTCGTCAGTGGGATCAGCAGCTTCCCAAAATGGAGGAGACACAACTATATACATCTACATGCACACATGTATAGTTATATAGTTATATAGCCCATCAACCTAATAATATTCTTTGGTAATTTCACATGCTCATTGAACATTTCTGTTTACAATTTGTAGGTTTGCAGATTCGCTATGCCTATGAAACACATTGCCATTTCCATGGCTTGGTGTCGTGCCGAATCCTGTGGAACATTGCCCTCTTGGCTTGGTGTCGTGCCTATGGCTATTGCGCTGGTTATGAACTTCATAGTTGTCCTCCAGTACACCAACATAGACATGGAAAATCCGGCATTTGTAGATCATATCCGAGGGAAACCCACGAATTTCCATAGCCATGGAACTGTTTATGTCCGACCTCGGGATCCCAACCCCTACCATCACCATCATGAATCATACAGACGGTAGGGTCCTGTAGTTCGCCAAGTTGGCCTAAAACTACAGTATAACCAAAATTTGGCTTATGGTAATCATATTTAATATTCTCTAATCTATACAGTAGTTATATAATTTTCATTTTTTTCAATCCAACTTGTCTAGATTCTAGAACATCTTATGCCCCAGCTGGTCAGTTGCTGGCACCTTCCACCATCCCCACCCCGCCAGGCGGCCAACTCTTGCCGCCGCCCGGCCGTCACCAGCGCCAGGGTCTGTCGCCACGCCACACGCGCGTCCGCCGCGGAGGACGCCACGGCGCCGAGGAAGACGATGTCGTGGCGGAGCAGACGATGCCGGAGAAAGGGCAGGAGCCTCTGGCGTTCGGTGGGAAACCATGGATCGAACCATCAAAAATGGTGTAAAATAACAACAGAATATGGATTTTCGATGAAACAATTGTGATGTATCATGGGGACAACTGTTGATTAATATCATCAATGGGGTATCATGAGAATATTACAATACACACGCACCCACACACACACACACATATATATATATACATACAATCAGAATGATATGGATATTCATGGAATTATACAATGGGAATATGGGAATGATCTTTAGTGGGAATATCAATGATTAATGGGGTAAACTAATGGGACATATTCATGGGGCTATAATCAGGATATGATGTGGGAAGATCAATTTTGAATATCAATGAGATAGAACCACACACACACACACATATATATATATATATATACTTACCTATTATATAAAAACACGATTATTCATTCCACCCAAAAAGCCCTGGTTTGATATTGGATCTGGATCTATGCAGTGTTGGGGCTGGGTTGTAGGATTAAAATCATGCAGCATTCGAGCAGGTTTCAGCAGGTGATGAGAACCATCAACTCTTACTATATACTGCGAAATGGTTTCAAGCCACAGTTCAGGACCAATGGCACACACACGACATGAAACGGGTAGTCCTACAGAATTGATGTGTTTTTCCCAGGGAAAACAATTGTTAAACCATGCTAAACCCATCAGTGCAATAAACTGTGCTAAGATATCCCAACTGGGGATGCCGAAACAATCAAATTGCCCAAGAAAAGCACTCCTGGGCAAAGCCATACATAACCAGAATAGCTTGTCTTTGAATGTTCATCTACCCAATCTTGAGGGAGATGTTTGCGTTGACCCATCCCCAATTCATCTCACTTCATTAATTTGTCGATTGCATATCGAGCACCAGCCCACCTATACCAAGGGGTGGCTCAAACGTGTTTAAACCTGTACTAGTACTGTTGGCTCATGAAAACCCATCTACATCCTATTAACAATGCACCAAGAAACCATGATCATATGAAATACCTGCCAGTCTATATATATATATATTACTTGTATATATATATATATACAATGTCTATGAACCATCTACAAGATAATATCATCTGAAGCAAGCCAGGCTAAGTTGGGAACAAAAAAAAACTGATAACAACTAATAACAACTGTTTATCTTGGGTCCTTGATGGTCCTTGGCTCCCAATTCCATGGGAATATGGATACCCCTTAGCTTCATCCTTACCACCAAATACCCATATCAAGTTGGTGAAATGTATTGAAATATCACATATCCGCGCGAACCCCCGATGGAATCCCAACTTTCAAACTAACATAGCTATTGAAATTGACCATTTATAGTTGATTTTCCCATTAAAAATGGTGATGTTCCATAGTTCTGTTAGTGTACCAGAGGGTAAATCACCCGTTTTCACCATTTTGATGATTCAAATCATGGTCTACCCCCTTGGTGCTCCGAGTCCCATAGCGACCATGGAACTCCAAGGTCTTTCGCCATGGCTGCCGCCGCGCCGGGCCCGTAAGCCGCAGCACGTCCGGTTCCTTTGGGGCGGAGTGGGGGCAGGTGGGGGCAGAATTCGCCCAGCGTTTCATGGGGCTTGAACCAATTGGAAATCCCTGACAAACGGAGGTTTTAATGGGAAAATCATCTAAATGGGATTTAATGGGGATGTTATTTACTGGGACTTTACGGGGTTTTCATGAGGATGAATCTCTTCTAGAGGATGCACTGACCGAAAATGGAGATTGAATTAATCCCACCAAATTGATATAAGGATGATTCAACCAATCTCCATTTCTGGGACCAAAATGGTTGAACCAATCTCCAAAATGGTGGATTTAGAGAATGAAAATATGCAGATTAAACCATCATAATTGCGAAATTCAACAAGTTTGGCTCTGAGGGGGTGGCCATCAAAGCAGTGGGAACATCATTTGGCAAGCATTATATTTTGAGGTGCCCTAATTGACTTTTTGTTTAAAGCACCTGGGCATTTAATGCAAGGATTTGTCCAAGAGGGCATACGCACCCACTGGTCAGCAATTGATCCAACTTACTCTCAAAATGCATAATATGCATAATTAGCCTTGTCAAAACCCCAAATACCTATGCAAGCATAATCCTACAGATTGTTTCTATGAGAGCTGATTTTGGCAAATTATTACCCTTACCATCATGGTTGCCACAATTAGCCAGGCTGATACTACACGGTGGAGCCCTCCAGATATAAAGTTGGGTTATATAGACCTTAATCACTATCAGCTATAACATGCTATAACATGCTATAACTACCAACAAACGGAACGTTTATTGTAGTTGTGTTTATCAACTTAGCTATCCTAAACTGGGGCCCCACCAATACCAACGGATGGACAAAGATTTTAGTCACCAGTCAGGCTGAAACACAACTCTGCCACCGAGCATCTATCAAGGCGCGTGCCAGTGCTGCGTACCACAGCATCCATGACGCAGTGCTTGCAGTGGTCAGCAAGAACTTTGATCACCCCACGGCGAGTTTGAACTGGTTGCTGTTTGCGGGGTGAGTTTAACCAGTTGGAAATGACATATCACAACTTTCTGGGGACTTATTATCCAGGAAATATCAGGCAGGTGACCGTCCCAAGGACAGAATGTCTCCGCGTCTGCAGCGAGCTTGGCTACATAAATTACTTGTCCCTATCTAAAAGCACTCAACACTTGGCTGCTTTTTTGTTTTCTTTTAACCACTTAGGATCAACTCTAAGCCCTAAAAAATATCGAACAATGATGAACACCAGTTATATACTTGCACCATTTTGAAGCACCTCTGACATAGTTGACCCAGTGTCAAATGAGCCAAAGGCTACTAAGAATAACGGTCCCCATGCCAGAATTCTTCATGATTTGCTACTACAATCCCTTGTTACATCTAGCTACCCATGGACGTCAATCCCCTAGGAATGGTTCTAACTTCTTTCCCCGAAAAAGTTACAAACCGATCCCAAACCGGATAGAATTTTGGCCATCAATTGAAGCTTGGCTGGGCAAAGTTCACTTTATTTCACCCGCAAGAAAAAAAACACCATCACCATATATATATATATATATTAAATATATATAAATGTATAAATATGTTGTATGCAATGCAAAGATATAACAGTTTCTGGTACAGTATATAATCTCCATATTTCCGGACTCAATCCCGATATTTAGATGGTGAACTCATCTTAAATTGCAGAACCAAAAACCGAGTCAGGCCTCTGGAGTCCCCTTTTTTAGGCCTGCTACTTCGATCCTGGGCCTTGCATCCCTTGGATCGATGCCCTGGTCTCTCAGGGCATGTCCAACCAATATCTAGAGTCATGTGGAAAAAATCTACAATACATCTTCCAAAAAATGGTAAATCAATGTAAATCACATTAAATCTAAAGTAATCATCATAAATCATAATCATCTATTTCCATCTATTTGTTCAAACAAATCGGTTGATACTCTATCCATTCGTATGATGTTCTTCTCAGTACAAGGCCGTTTCATGTTCAACTATTGTACACTTTTGTCCATATTTGACCTCTAGGTGGGCATCAAAGATCTTTGGTCAAATTTCTCAGCATCAGGCTTTGCGAAATGGACTCTATTCAGCCAGTGATTACTCTTGGGCAAGCCTATTGCAAATGAAGTGAGAGGCCAGGGAGGACTAGAGTAACTAGAGAGGTGCAAACTTTTGCTTGTACACCACTCAAAAAATAAGGCCGTATGGCTGTGATTGGCTCAAAATTCAGGGTCAGCGGTCTACGGCTCACATCTGACATGCACACACCTAACGAGTCCACATACGTCGTGACATACGCCAACATCTGCTCGAAATCTGGGGGGGGCCAAGAGCTTCTCTCGTCATCGGGCAGGACATTTCGCAATCTTTGTGAGTGGACAAGTGGACCTGTTTCTTTGTTTTTCCGGGTGAGGAGATTGTGAGATGTAGTCTATTTTGCACAGGTTCATAGTAGCAAATCAAGGAACATGTCTGTTATTCATACCTCAATTCTTGGCAAACATATGAGTTATTATATATATATATAATATTATATATATAATATGTGTGAGGTGTGTGGGTTGGTTTTCAAGTTATGAATTACCAATATATTGGCTCATCTTGGCTGCAACCTTACCACATCATCAGCGATTTTGAGCCGCAAATATTCGCCATTCAAACTTCCATGGGCAAGTGTGGCCCGTGCCACACATCGAGCGGCCCAGTGGGTGGGGATGGTAAGCGAGGGGTTTCACGATGTTTAACGCTGTATATATATAAATATATATATGGCAGCATTTTGGATGTTGATCCACCCAAATAAGGACACTAAGGTGAACACACGGTCCTGCAGCGTGGTTGATTTTCTGAAATGAAAAGCTATTCCTATCTGCTTGGTGGTTTCAACCAGCAGGTTTGTTCTCATCAAGATGCAAGGCGACAAACTGTTACAAACTATCTCAAACAACCAGCTTCATTCATCTTCATTCTTTGGAGGTGGGGACTTCCCTTAACAGCTACCAAACATGAACGATGCAGAAACCATGAAAAAAGAAGTGTAATTCTGAAGGGAACAACTGCCAAACAATTCCCCGCTCACCATCAGATTTCACAAGCTGTGGGCCCATGAGCCCGCAACATCCGCACAGGTTTGATTTGTTTCACCGTTTCATCTGCACTTAAGGCCCGAAATACCAGTTATAAATGGCTTATTTCTATGGGGTTGTAACATGTTATAAGTTATAATTCCATAACTGGGGTGACTTACTGACTTATATCAGATATTTCGGGCCATGGCTATTTCAGAACCGTCTTTGGCTTCAAGAAGCATCGGTCACAAATGCGGACCTCTCGCAAGATGCCGACCTCGCGTGTTGATCGATGAATGAGTTCCATAACGGGGGGTTCACCTGCTTTGAGCTTTCAAAATAAAGGGATTTCACAAAAAACGGATTTAATATAGGTAAAACAATGCCATAAACCAGCCATGACTGGGAATGGTTGGACTCCCACCTATAAAAATGGTGAAGTTGGGGATGGTTTATAGTTGTTTCACCAGCATTAATGGGATAAGTATAGCCGGCAAACTTGTAGACGTATATCAGCAACCCTAATGGGGAAGTAAACCCTACATATGCAAACTCCCTCCAAACTATGGGCAGAAATAGTGATGTTCCCCATTGCATATACGTAGAACACAGATGGTGAGTCAAAGGAACTAGTGGTTAAACTCATGTCTTATTATGCAAATTAATGTAGACTATATAATGGTAATTAATCAGAATTTGCCTCTGAACCAGGAACCAAAAACATGTGATCACCAAAGGCACATTAATTGAACCAAGCCATTTGAAATTAACAAATGAGCATCTCGTAATCAAAGGAAATTAAGGACATGATTAGTTGTGTTGCCCTCCAGTACATTAACATGTAACATAGCTGCGGAACATGACCCATTTGTAGATGGTATACTGTGGTTAAAAGGATGGTTTTCCAGTTCATAAACTGTTAGTCATTACCGAGGGTACAGCTTGTGCTAAGCCACCGCCTAACTTCCCAGCAACTAATCCGGTGTCCTGCTATTGATCTTCCACCCCATCTGCACAGCGGTCTGGACCAAACTTGAAGGAGCAAACAACGCTAGCCACCGGAAACGTAATCCAGCTATTGAATATCCCCCTTCAGAACAAGATTTGCCATGTCCATTTACTGAAGGATTACCATGCTGGACCACGCCGTGGGCCTGGTATTTGAATCGTGGACCCTTGCATTGCCAAGATTCAAAAAACTCTACAAAGGGTTTTCCCAAGGAGGATTATCTTCTGTGCTAATTCAATAGTTATGAAAAATCACAATCTTCAATGGGTAAATCATGGTAAATCACTAGATCATCAAACTAAATGGGCCATTTGCCATAGCTATGCAACAAGTTACCAGAGGGTATAGAAGTTACCACCCTTCACCAACATGAGGGTAAATAAATGTAAATAACAATCACACTTGTGATGAGGGCTAATGAGGCCATAATAGATCACCAGTTCCTATGATACCCACATGATAGCAACAAACCCCCATTCCGACTCCATTTTGACTTATGTTTGCCCATTCAACCCCTATGTTTTGTAGGAAATCCTGCTTTGAACCATCAATATTTAGATTGGTCAAATGGTTTTATCCACCCTGAGGAATTCACCACAACCAACCCATCATCCATATCTCTTTCGGCCGCGCTGCATGTGGCAAGGGCATCTTCCGTTGAGAACATCCATCGCAGACCACGTCGCCACAGGAATGACCTACCAGTGAAGCTCCGAGGTTGAGGCGAAACACAAAGTTAGGACCATAGACCTGATATTCGCCTCAACCCATTCATTGATTAATGTTTGACCTACCATAGAATGTGGGTTGCTTGATATTAAGGGGATCAGATTAATGTGGGATTCACCCAATGCCATAGTCATCATCCCACGAATACCAACTATGACTGGGGGTCATAGCAAACAGGGATTCAGGCTGCGAACACCGGAGGGATATAGACCCATAAAGGCCGGTGAAACTCCAAATTCTGGAAGGTGAAATTGCAATTCTTGATGATTAAATATATTTGCGTTGGTGAACCATCCACAGTTTTACGCAGTTTGGTTTCTTAAATCATCTAATGTGGTGAACCAAATGCCATAAACCATCCACAAGTTTGCCAGAAATGGCTGGGTATTCACCTTAGCAATCATTAAAAAAGGGCAGGTTTTCACGAGTTTGCTAGGTTTACGTGGCTGGTTAGATCCTTCTATGGTTAGAACCTCTTTGATGATTGATTAAGATTAATTTAGGTTCTTGTTCAAACCGGTTGCGGCTATCTCAGTTTTCGATCGGCTCATGGATTGTGATGTTCCCTAATCACATTTTGGTCAGTATAGTCCATATTAATCAATTTTAATGATAGATTCATTAACCAACAAAACTAGTTGATCCAATTAATCCATATGGTTATAAATGATGCTTGTCTATTTGCATTCAACCAGTTAAGGATGGCTGACAAACCCTCATATCACATGATTAAATGATGGTTGGTGAGTCTATCATCCATATGGTTATAAATACCCTCCGGTAAACTAACATTGCTATTGAAAATGGCCATTTGTAGTTGATTTTCCCATGAAAAAAGGTGACTTTCCCATAACTATGTTAGTTTACCAGAGTGTAATCCTCAATGATACTGTGGATGGAAGAAATCCTGCACCAGTGACCGATGGGATCAGAAGGGACATGGATAAACAAACTGCAGGATTGCGCAACCATCCACATCCATGCACTGTATCATCAACCAACCATTTATCATGTATATATATATATATGTATAAATATCATCAATTATCATCATATACTATCCATACTATCCATCTTATCAGCATTATCCATATCATCCATATCATCATATATTATCCATATTATCATCATACAAATCCCCAATTTATCATCAACCAACCATCACTTCTTAAGCTTTGCAGTCGCGGCACAGCGACAGCGTGCCGCCATGCGGTGTGGTTCGCTGCGCAGCACAGTGGACCAAACGAAGTCCGTGGAGCAACAGGCGCCTTAAGAAACGTTTCCCATGGAAGTTCAACAGTTAACCAACCCAACAATGGCTGTTTTATATGGCTTAATAAGAATGGGATAACATTTGGGGATAATCAATGGGATATTAATGGATATAATCTCTTGTAAGCATACAACAAAATGTGGAACACCCATCATTGTAGATCATTCTTCTGGGGAAACCATCGATTTTCTTTGCACATGTACGTTAATTTAACTCAGGGTGAACAACCAAAATAGGATTTCAACTTCTGATTTTTTTGTTCGTTGCTATAGCTGATTTATGATGGCTAAATTGGTTTCGAATGGGATATGATGTATGAGGATAGTATTCGGGGTATACTAACATGTTTTTGAAATCTACCATGTTTTTGAAATTATTATGATATAACCAACAATGTGGGGCATTCAAGCAATGGCTAAGTTCGCAAATATAACTAGATGAATTCTAGGGTTTGTGGTAGGTACTGTATATGGTTGGATGTTTTTGTTTTTTTTAAACCAACTTATACGTGGGGGAACCTTGCACAAATTTGTAATTTTGTTGAAGGTGGTGTGTCTACATCTATCTTTCCTGGCCTACCTTTCTATCCATCTATCTGCATCCATTTATCTATTTCTCACTCTCTTTCTTTCTCTCTCTCTCTCTATCCAAATGTATATAAATATAAGTACAAAGCGTGTGTGTAATTATATATTTAAGTGAATATTTATCCAAATGCATTTGCATAAATATGACCATTGGTTCCAAGAATTGGCTGAAAGGTGGAGGAATGCACCCATACTATCCTACACTTTTCTACAGAAGTAAACCCATGGGTTGCCTGTAGGTCCCTTCCGTTAGCATGCGAAATCAATAAAATGAACACAGGATAACACAAGTATCTGTCAGAACGACTATCGAAGTGGTATTAGGAGTTGGTAAGTTGGTAAGATAATATTTTTGGGATTTGGAGCAGGCTCAATAAAGTGCACTTTCGTTGAAGATCTACTTGCGGGCCTCAGTCATACAGCAGGATATGTTGTGTGCCCTATCCACGCATTTTAGTTGTAATATGCCATAGACCCTCAAAAGGATCATATCCAACAGGAAAGTCAAGTGTCAATATTCAAAGGGCTTACCTTGCAGGACTCACAGAGGATTCCTCTGCCAAGTTGAGGAGAGTGCCAACTGAAGGACAAAAAACGTGTTCTAAAGTTACTTCGAGACATATCAAGACAGAATTTACAAAACCCATGCACCTAGTTTTGCATGTCTCAAACCATCTTTCTTGCTCAAGCAAGATTCTATGATTCTATCATGGCTGAGAATGGCTGGTGCATTTTCTCCTTCATAACATCTAAAAATAAGAACATCATCCCGAATCATCTGGGGATCTCCAAGACCAGGCAGCCAACCCATGGCGAGCCAAGCCGCAGGTGGCCGCTTGATCCACTGGTGCCCAAGGTTTCGGCAAGATGCCATTGGCCGCCAGCAGCGCCTGAGAGCGCTGTTTTTCGGTGAGGCCGTTGGTAGACAGAAAACGAAGGGTGAATTCTATGGTCTATGCTGGTAGAAATATAGTGATATATCATGATATATCTTTTTTTGGAGGTTTCCTAAAATATGGGTACCCCCAAATCATCCATTTTCAATCCGGATTTTCCATTATAAACCATCCAGCTATTTGGGTACCCCCATTTTAGGAAACCTCCATATTGAATAGGCTTAAAAAACCCATTTATGATTGGAGGACCTCACCTTGTAGGGATCTTCGGTTGATCAACAGCAATTACCCCCTTGTAATCAAAGATGGCAGGCTGTGAAATCCATCGAACTAGATGGCTGATTTTCCATTGCTATGTTTGATCCACAGAAATTAAGTGCACATCCATGTTTCTGGGGGTTTTACGATATGTTTCTGAAAAAGAGTGCTAACATGTGCGAAGAAACATTGGGGATCTATCTTCAGGTAATTTAGGGTGGAATCAAGAACAAAGAGGATTCAACCCCATCCCCATGGGTCATATATCCAATTAGTTCATTGGAACTGCACCCCCAAATAGCAATGGTATGTAATGGTAAGACTGAAAAACACAACCCCGCGCTTCCGCGCCTCTTGCAAGCCCTCGCGATAACTGTCACCTGAATGGTCTTGACCTGCCATCCACAGAAAAACAGATTGGATCAACGATGAATAAACGATGGATCTGGGGCAAAACATCACATTCCAATTCTCGAAGTTTATATGAAATGATTTTGGTGTGGGGTGCCATGTATGAACCAGCCTCCATGATAATGGAGCACTCTTGGGCACGATCAACTAAAATTGATTCTAGAATTGAATTAAGCAACAATGGGCAAACACAAACCGCAAACCTACGGACATCAGAAAGGACTATCTATAAAATTAGCACCAAGAAGAGTGGGGATGCAATCAAGGAGAATGGATTTTGCAACATGTCGTTACAACACCAACCATAAAGGGATGAGACCATGCAAAACCCACCATGATATTCGCATTAACTGACACAAGGTGGGCCCCCCCAGTTATAAAATGTTATAAGTTGGTTTATGAACCACATAAACTTTCTGGAAATATTCCGAATAAATCGTAGAGATATCTGGTTGTAAAAGCTATAAACCAACTTAGATATCAACAATCAGCTACACATCCCATGAAATCCCCAATGTTTGCAGGGATACAAATCACCATGTTCCTATAGTTTTTCGAGGTTTCCCACCCTGTAGTTCCAGCACCATTTTTCATACCCCATCTCCAAATGTCCAGGCACCAATGCCGTGATGCACTTGGATTCGGTGGAGCACCTGGCGTTTTCATATGAAACCACAATGAAACCACCATGAAACCACAATGAAATCATTTTAAATCATGCCATGTTCATCCATTTTCAGACAAGAAAGATATGATGTAAATGATGTTGACATAATATACATGTAATATAAGGTACATATTTAAAATCATATAGATGTAGTACTAATGCTGGAACCAGTGATACTGACAAGAACAATAGTCACAATAAAATACGTACATCTATTTCCGCCCACATTGTCTGGTTGGCAAAGCTTAGATCCCACTCCAACTATATTTGTTTGAAACTCAAATCCCTCATTCATAATTTATATTGATTTATCTACCCTCCGGTTATTTAACATAGCTATGGAAAACCACCAGCTTGAATACTGTAGGTAAATCACCATAAATCATCTATAAATGGGCCATTTTCTATGGCTATGTTAAATAACCAGAGGGTAATCTTCTTGGCTAAATCACCTGCCGAAATCACCACCTAAATCCACTGACTAAGAACCACTTTCCCTATTGGAATTGCTATTTGAGGGGCATGCAAACAAACCCAAATATCAATACTGTTGGCTTTATATCCCATGTGTATTCCAATAAATCCACATCATACCTTGTCATATCCCCTTATATGCCCATGAAATCCCAATGTTTTAATCCCCATTATACCCATTGGTAAATCCCATCATCTCCACCTAAAAGCCCATTAAACCAATCCCCATTAGATCCCATTGGTTCACCATCATTAGTTCATCAAAATACTCCTATGGGTGCTGTATACTCATGGCTATACAATCCTATTATATCCTATTAATCAATATTGAGAAACCATTTCCGGGTGGTTGATGGCATTGTTTTATATATCCACTTTGTAATCCTATGGTAATTGGTGAGTCCCAATAGTTACCATCTGGTTATTTAACATAGCCATGGAAAATCCCCTATAACTGGAGGTTTTAATGGGAACATCATCCAAAATTAGCCATTTTCCATGGCTATGTTAAATAACCAGAGGGTAATCCCATCATTTCACCTTTCCTCCAGCCACCTTGAAAGCCACGGCACCGGATGACTACGCTGCACCCACCAGGCGCGCCGTGCGCCCGAGTAGCGCGCCAGGTGGATCAAACGCCCAGGAGGCACCAGGCGAATCTAGGAGATAACAACAAAATGGTGGGAAAATGACGAAAAATGCGGGAAACAATTGGATGAATTGGATGTTCACATTGATTTTTAGGGTTCCATGATGATAAGTGCTCGATTTTCATGGGAACATCAGCTTTATTTGATGATTTTCATGTGTAAAATCACATTTTCACGTGGTAACTTTGGATTTAATATCAGCAACGGCAGCCTTTCCTAGGTGCTGTTTGATTTTGGGGTGTCAAACCGGACCAACTGACCAGCAAAACAAAGGACTGTTCCACAAACATGTTCTGTTTTGTGTCTCAAACGATCCATTGGAGATGATATAATATCTATGCGTACATTGTACATATCAATAATCAAAAGGAATAGTTTAATGATGTGATACTGCTAGGAACAAAATCAGCAAGCATGTGTTTTTCCGCCACATTTATAGGGTTGGCCTGGGGCTTATTTTCATTTATATAAACATCTTCTGTTTCACAACAGTTGAAGAAAAGAAACCTTGGACGCCTCACATCAGCCTCTCATCTTTAGGTTGCAAAGTGTTGGGGATCAATTTGTTGGGCCTGATACATCTAAAATAGCCAACAAACACGGGGATATGACGCGATGATTCCGATGTGAGGCATAAGCATTGAGTTGAGCATGTCAGGCTACGTAAAATTAAACGGAGGCAAGACTGGGAATCCCTCAAAATTGAGACTGTGACAGTTAGAGTTGACATGCAGCCACAATGTGTTGTTGTTTGTTTAACTTCAACTTGATGTACAATTCCAATTATGACCACTGCAAAGGACCAATCGGGCATATGCTGAGACATGATTGAATATTGCATAGCCAAGGCTTATGCAGCGCATTCAACCGGGAGGTAAAAATCTATAGGCATCTCTGATTTAACAAAACTATGGAACATCACCTTTAAAATAAGAGGTAATCAAAAATCATTGAACTAAATGGTCCATTTTCATCCATTTTCATAAATCTTCCATAGCTGGGTTAGTAACTGGAAGCTAGAGATGACTGGATGACGCTGAGTTTTGTCCCAAGAACCGAGGCGGGGTCGGTGTCGTCCGGTTCCAAAAGGTCCTGGGGCCAGCCAGTTTCACCATTGCGCAACGATGGATCTACAAAAAAACCTAGAATTCAGCTAGTTCTAAACCATCAGAAATCAGCTATATCAACTACAAATCCACATATTTGTTTGGCTTAAATCAACATGATTCTTGGTTAAATCCAATAACAAAGTGGTCAATCCACAGCAATTCAGCAGCTGCAGCAACCCGCCGTCCTGAGCTTCTTGATGTTCGTCCTCTGAGTCCTGAAAGCGTGGGAGTTTCTCTTTTGTGGGATATTTCTGCGTCATCCTGGTGTTTGTCAATGATGGGATTTAATGGGATTTCACGGATTTATACAATGGGATAACATGTGTATATCGGGACTTCAAGCTGGATTTCACGGGGTTTAAAACTGGATTTAATGGGACTTAAGGGTGACGGACAATTTTATTTTCAATCTCAACTTACATAGTGGAGTTTTGTATGATTTGTACTGTAAGAATCGTGGGTTCACGGCGGATTGGAGAAATTAAAGTACAGAAAATGTGGAGCTTTGCACACAATGTATATTTTATGCAGGTTAAGCTATTGGTTGATCAATGAAGTTGTTTTTAACTTGGTTTTCCAAAGACATCAGTGGTTCAATTTGGAGTAATAAACTAGTCGCAATAATATGAGTATAATTTATTGTGGGTTTGCCTATCGAAGCCCGTTTTAAGTGGCTGGCAAAATGTATTGCAACCCCGAGGAGATGCTCCCTTGGGTATTTTGGGGTGCCATAGACCTATCACTGGAGGATGATTGAAATCCATTGAAATCCCACCTACAAAAATATTGATTTTGGGGATGATTTATGGCATGTGGGTTTGACCACGTTAATATCCCATCCCTTGATCATATTAAGTGATATTAATTGTATGTACAGTTCTAATACCCACATTTACGGCCGCCAAATCATGAGATCATAATGGATTCATTGCATCCAGGGTTCCGTTTTGGTGGTTGGGTCATGATGGGTCCATAAAATTTCCGAAGCTATTTGGACACCGTGTGTAACCAAATCACTCCCAAAAAGAAGGTATTTGGATCTGAAGGGAATGGCATTATAAGAGTGTATATATATATATTATAGATACATATACATATATATATATATACATGTATTATAGATACATATATAATCATATATACATATAAGCAACAAAGAAATCATCGACCTAAAATGGAAATTGTCGATTGCCATGTTTCATTACGTTGGAATTTTGAAACAAATCCATCAATGAATGAATAGGTTTAATATGGTTTAATTGTGGGTGAGCTCATTGATTCATCAATAGACTTAAGATCGACATTTCCAAACAGGATTACCCTGCAGAAGAGCTACAAGGTGAGGCTCTTGCAGTGATATTATATACGTACATGAGTTGGTTTAAAAACCATAGTTAACCAAGTCATAAATCCACTTGACTATAGTTTTATGGCAATGGAAAATCCACTATTTACAAATGATTTTGACATTAAAACCTCCATTTATAGTGGATTTCCAATGACTATATAGTTATAGCTATAGTTATACAGGGGTTTCTCTCCTTGTAGGTCATTAATGACTGGGAGAAGGGCATCCCATCAGCGCCAAGCGAACTTTTTTTGGCCCCGAGCGCCTCCTGTTTTTGAGCTACGCCCTGCAGATTTTCCAGTGGTGCGCCCACGATGGGGTTGGATCTGGACAGATGATTGAAGCCCAAAATCGGGATAATGTGGGTAAAACAATACCATAAACTACCCATTTGGGAATGGTTTATACATGTTTATACTACCTATTTATGGTGTTTTTTATTGCTTTACCCACATTAATTGTGGCCGTTCAAGACTTGCCATCCATGAAGCAGTGCCTAAAGATACAATGTCGGTAAAGCAATAGGATCCATCCCCAGTTTTATCATAAATTGCTGGCATAAACATCTTTAAACCAAAAACATATGGGTGGCTTTTATTTTTTGCTGTACTATCATAGGATAAAAGATTACGCAAACATAGATCCAAAAAATTGGATTAATGTATGAGCTGCAGTGCAGCTAGCATTGAGTTTTGGCCACTTGTGATTTAAAATAGATTCGATAGTGGCAAGAACCCTTCAAACGGGAATGATATTGAAAGTTCCGATCTGATTCTCCAGAGTTCACATAACAGGAATATATGACTAAATATATATATATATATATACATTCTTACTTAGTATCAATATATTACAATTAGAAAGCACGGAATTTCTCTGCGGTACCGATAACCGTCATAACAACACAGCCTCAACAACCTCAACAAACTTGCCAGAACATGCCATGTTTTTTTCCTCACCTTGTCCCAGTGAACTGGGATGATAAATGGGTCTCATCACTTGACAAACCTGCAGCCAACAGATTCCGCTTGTCAGACCGACAAACTCGGCCCGTGCGAAGTGGAACATATACGAATTCCGTGAGCACGAAGAAAATAGCTTCGTTTCTGGCAGTGTCGCTCCCAGCCACAAGATCAAAAATGAATGCTTGAGGGTAGATTTGCCACATTGTTTCGATTTGGTTTCGTGCAATAATCCAAGGTTATCACTCCAACAGGGCATTGATGGCGAAATTTGGGGCACGCCAGGCGGGACCATATTTTCAGACAAATCAACATGCAGTATTCCCAGTCCAGTTGCCAACATGAACAACTGTTTGAGCGCATGTTAATGTTGTTCCATTGTATCATTATCAAGATGATGGGACCTATGGGTTAGTCGACATTCAGTTGGGTGGAGACACCATTCGGATGCAAGTGTGTATGGGTTGAGATTCGGCACCCATTTGGAAGGCATACAGTACAATACTACGAAAACATGAGGAAAAGCTGGGTTGACAAAAACATGAGTAAAATCTCTGTTCCCCCTGGGCCTGAAAATGTTGACCCATGTCCAAAATGGCAATCTATGGCAATCTCTTTGATGCCAACCTGGAACCTGTTGCGCCGATTTGCACACCTCTGCAATATTCTGCAATGCTCTATGCCTCCACCTGACTGACACAGGACTCCACAAAAACGTCTCTCCGCTAATCAAAGCGACATGCTTCGATTCTGTTGTAATCTGACCCCTTTAAAAGTGGCGATGATGGCACAATGGGCATCTCAAGGATTTCACCGCTGTGTCACCGGCTCGGGCGAAACCGCTGTCAGCTCACAACCTGGGACGCTTGCAGGGTAGTCGAAAGACGCTCAGGGCACTGCTTTGACCGGCATCAAGCACGCCAGAGTCAAAGCCAAGAGTGCCATACAACCGTCAGTCTGAAAGTTTCCCTGGCAAACAGCCGGCAACACGTATTGATAGGTTAGGGTTTGGCTCAAGGAAACAAATAATCATCCAACTCTGATGTTTAAGACCCAAATGGTAATTTTCCAGGACTTTTCACGAATGGCACGTCGTGCGGCAGAAAAATGCAAGCTCATGTGCTGCCCACGTAGGCGATTGCTGCTGTTTCAGCTGTACATAGCTGTACCGTCGCAGAAGCATTTGGGAATGTTTGCATCGATGGCTTTGGTTTCTATAATCATGCCGGGAATATAAAATACTTTAGGCACATGTCAAACAAGTCTGAGAAAAAGGAGGCTCTGCACACACATGCACCCATATGTACAGCACATGCATATACATATGCACAGAATATGCTAGACGTATACATGCGTATATCTCTCTATATAGTAAAAAACATTATGCACAAGTATGAACAAATGTGATCAAATGATATGCACATGTGTTCTCGGTAATTACTGTACACTGTACATCAAGTCGCATTGGTAAACATGCGTCTACATAAGTAAATGCTACATTAAAGATATGTATGCATTAGGTATCAAAAGAAAATGGCATTGTGATCCCTTGTGCAAGAACCACACCAAACAGAACCCACTGTTTCAGTAACAATCAGTTCGACAGAATGAGTCCGAGTACTTGGCCGTTGTTTTGGGAGATTCATATAACCTGGTCCCTAGTCGAGTAGCCAAAAAGACGCGGAAGTACCACGCCGTTTTCATCCTTGTTCCAAATGGGTTTCCTTTCCTTCAATTGCTGAAGGCGTTCCTTGTCAAATTAAAGGCAACTCAACACATTCAACATCATGGTCAGACTATTACATTCGACAAACGGGTCATTGACCCCCCTTCCTGTGATTATACTCAGTGTGGTGATAATTGAAGTACCGCAATGAGAGTCAGCAAACAAATCCAATGGCTACTGCCACGTAAGGTTTCTGAACGCATTCGAACTAAACGCCACGAATTCAGTGGAAAATACGGGTGTCTCAAAAGTTGGGACAACTTGAAAAAAACTATGTTTCCATGGGGAAATGGGGGGTTCACAATGGACAATCCATCTATATGTAAATGGATGATTTGGAGGTACCCCCATGTATATAAACCCCCAAATCATGATAGCTCTGAACATAAGTTTTGCAACTTGGACAGTCCCACTTCTGAAGAGTACCTAGACGATTTCTGCACCTGTTAGCCTGCCACCCTGATGCACAAAAGCCACAGTGGGTAATCAAGGGTTGGCAAATGATGTCACTCTACCTGTGCAAGCTGGTGCCCCTTAGTTCAATGATTTAAATTCAGCTGCATGTCTCACGTTAAATTTCATCAGCAAAAATCCGTGTTGCATCAGCTGTTATCTGTTCAGCAACGGCGAACTATGGGGCACCAGCCTGTGTTGATGCTGCATCGAGCAAATTAGAGCTCATCATGGTTACCAGCCTCAAGATGGCGAGATGAGCTAAACCCAACTTACGGAGTGCGTCCCAGTTGAGGAAGTGAATCCGAGCCCATGTTCAACCCACACAAATATATATATATATATATATACATTTATAATACCTAAATCTATGTATAAATGTAGGGTGTATATATATATATATCATAATATATATATATATATATATACACAGAGTTTGATTATACAGCAACATGTTATGATTCTGAGACTTGGATTTTCGGCCAACACAAATGCCGAGCTCTCTGCAAGTCACCCATGTTTTGGCCCAGTTCGCCATCGACGAGGTCTTCTAAAACGGGTGTAGCCCAATAGCTGCTTGGTTTATGATGGATTCCATAAAAAAAAATATGGATGATATCTAGGGGTACCCCCATGACTTAAACCTCCATATGGAGGTTTCCTGAAATGGGGGTACCCCAAAATGGATGGTTTATAATGGAAAATCCTATTAAAATGGATGATATTTAGGGGTACCCCTATTTTAGGAAACCACTATATTGATAGACACGCCCGGTGAAAAGTTGCGAAAACGCCAGGCCCGCCTCAAGGCGGCGATCCCTTGCTTTTGTATTGGGGATCTCCACCTTTTGGGCTTGCCATGGCTCTCTTTAACGGCCGGGCACCTTGGAGGCTGGCACCAAGCCGAAGCATTTTTGGGATGCCAATGAGTTCACAAGTGATGCCAATGGCCAAAAATGGAAACCATTTGAACCATGAAGTTTAAAAACAAACATCAGCCGACTTAGCACCGACAATTTGGGGGGAAGAAATCCGTGGAAAGGAAGTGATAATGGTGGTTAGCCCTTAAACTAGTCCTTCCCTTCGTTTGCTATATAAAAATGTGAATATTTAACAACGGGTGAGAAAAAAAAACACCGTATCTAGTCTATCTAAGATCTAAGATTGGCATTGATGAGCGGGTACCACCTGGGATGGTTTCATCAAAATGGGATTTGCCAATTGGGACTTTTTTTTTAATCGAAAGATTAGACCAACGAACTGTGGAAATGGATGTATCTGAACATGAGGTTTTCTTCCCAAATGACTCATTTTTTTGAAATTACATGATGGGAACACATTTGGTGCACCACCAAACTTTAGCCCTGGACTTTCCACAACCCAGGGAAGGGCAAGTTGATAGGTCTTCGGACAGAAACGCAGTCATCATATTGACACACACACAGATATATATATATATATATATTATACCCTGTGGTTATTAAACATAGCCATGGAAAATTGCATTTTTTATTGTCCCTTTAAACCCTCCATTTATAAGAGATTTTCCATGGCTATGTTAAATAACCAGAGGGTATAAATATACATTATATATATATATATTAGGTCTTTCGACATGATGTTTGTTGGCCAGAACTTAGGGCATCCCATGGTTTCAACCTGAAAAATATTGATCCATTTGGATCACCATTCCAAATGGGATGGAACTAAATGTGCACAAAACCATTCAGAAAAGGATAAAACAATGAATAACAACCATTAAGAAAGTGAATCCGATGGAATAACTGGACACTAACTGGAGCCTACGGACACGTTCATTGACTTTTGCAACACTTGAAGTCTTGGAGGGTTAAAATATACAGTCAATTCTGGGCAGCTCCTCAACTTTTTTTTGGTCAAATTTGTGTTTGACAAACGGGATCGACGGTTTTTTGTCTATGCATGATTCTGGGCCACGACCTATCTACATCTTTGTCGGTCTATCCACCTTTGGAATATATATATATATATACACATCTAAGCATGTGTGTGTGCACCTCTTTTACATAAAACATGAACATCTGCATATTACATCATAATACATGCATATATCCTTCAAATACTGCCAACCACACAGACACATAACACATACACACACACACACTTATAATATTCTGTATTTGAATATGTATGTATACACATATATATATATATACATAACATATTGTAAATAGGTATATGTCACATTAGGTCAAATGAATTGTATAGATACATCCCCCACAGAATAATATCCACTTGCCTAGCCACACGCGCAGCCACACCTTTGAGCTGTGAGAACAGCGGACTCAGCGGGGTCCGGTTCTGCGACTCCAACTGCA
>BGPT01001346.1:182114-201344 GCA_003297045.1 Symbiodinium sp. clade C Y103
GTTTCAGACCCCCTAAGTGCATAAAACATCGGTATTTACAGTGTTTTATGATGATTTTTAATGAAAAATCACCCCCCCACGGGGTCCCGCTCTCAAAAATGACTTTGTCGAGAAATTTGGAGAAACCATGGGAAACCCACAAATGCCAGTGTTCATGATCATGTGTTCCATTTAAATGCCCATTAACTGATTGNAAAAATGACTTTGTCGAGAAATTTGGAGAAACCATGGGAAACCCACAAATGCCAGTGTTCATGATCATGTGTTCCATTTAAATGCCCATTAACTGATTGTGAATTGTCCATTTTTGGACAAATCCACATGCTATGGATTATATCTATGTCCTACAGTATGATAATATGTCCATCAATCGCTCTGTTTTATGACCTCCCATTAGTCCTTAAATCTAATTAGGTACTATTGGACCATTCGAGATATGTTTTATATGTTTTTTAAACTCATTAATGCTGAATATGTTTCTGAAAATTGGGTACGCCCTCCAAATNCTAATTAGGTACTATTGGACCATTCGAGATATGTTTTATATGTTTTTTAAACTCATTAATGCTGAATATGTTTCTGAAAATTGGGTACGCCCTCCAAATTTGCTATTTCATTGGGAAAAATGCTGACACTTCGTTGGCTTCTGGCGACAACGCGCTGAGGTGATGACACTGAAGGCATCATCAGCCCTGATTCCAGTGAAGACCAGCATGAGGTCCGACACACTATGGCTTCGGGGACTCTGGACACGAAGTCTTGCCGAAGAAATGGCCGAATTGAAATGGAAGAACTCTTGGTTTGGAGTTCAAATGCTATTGAGTTTTCTTTGGCTTTTTGGGGAGGTCCCAAAACTTGAATCTCCTTATTTAGGGGGCCGCCACTTTATCGAGGGGTTTACTTTAAAAGGGATTTAGAAAGCCATGGCTACTTTGAGGCTCATCCAAGGTGAACCGCCAAGCAGAAACAGCAGGATAGCTGCTGGGTAGATGGGTACCCTGTACAGGGTTCCCTCCTGTGTCATCAAACGTGGCAATTGGAAATCCCCGAACTAAATGGAGGCTTTAATGGGAAAATCATCTATAAATAGTGGATTTTCCAGCCAGCCATGTTTGATTACCATGACAATGAAATACCCCTTTTTCTGTATCAGTGCATAACTTCCCTTGGGAACATCGCCACGTAGCATTTGGGCCAGACTGTCACCACCAAATCATCATTCTGTGCAAGGGGGTTGAATTGCCATAGGATCGTATTGGCTTGAATCTTGGTTGGGGTAGGTTGACGGGTGTTTTTTTTTTTTGCCATGGGGGAATGCATATAGTATGTAGAATTATATATATATATGTATATGTATAACTATATATATATATATTGTACATAATATGTATACAATTGTATACATATATGTATCAGCGAAACACCGAAAGTTTCATGGATAGGCAGCATCCTCTGGATTTTTTATTTTTGTGGATTCCCAGCATGACTCAGCTCAGCAAAGATAGAACATGCACACACCGGTACTAAGAATTTAAGCCTATTCTGTTTTAACGTATATCATACCGTATATCTGTGTATCCCTTGTCGTGTTGTTTTCACAACCTCCTACTTTTTGCTTGAGTTACCCTTATTTTTTGCTTGAGACCCTCCCTTGTTGAGCAGATATATGCATGATATTACATGTGTTTGCAGTTTGAGTATGTTTGAGTATGGAATGGTTGAACTACCAGAGGATGACCATAAAATCGGAAGTTCCCTGGTCTTTTCCAGTTGACGTTGATCGATGGATCATATGAGGTAGACTGTGGATATTTGCTTTGAAATCCACTAATTTTGATGCCTATCTCTTCATCTCTATCTCTATTGTCTATGTGATGTGTTGAATATGTATATCTACATGTAGTAGTAAATGTAAAATCATCCTGAAGTAGACAGAATATTGGATTTTCAGGCATATTCCCCATTTTAGTGAGGATTTCTTGAAATTTCCATATTCTGTCTACATCAGGATAATTATGTACGTATTTACTGATCTATATCAAAAAAAAACAAGCGTTACTATATGATTTAAGAATCAATTGGACACATTGGAAGGAACACTGCTTTTACAATTTAATTTAGCCTATAAAGTGATATTATATATTATAGTATAATATATTTGATATAGTACGATAGACATGTTGTAGAGGTATAATTGTTGTTTGATTATCATACTATATTATACATATTAAATAGTTCTCCTACATTACTATAATAGTATTTATTACAATCACTTTAATACTTGTATAATAATATCAATTTATTCATATTGTATACTAGTAGAACACGTGTCACCAGTCACCACAATACTATAATATATTATTACAATATTGTTTATTACAATCACTGGAGGCCACTGGTGACCCACAGTTTCCATGCCAGGTGTTTAGCATCAAGGACGGGTGAATTTGAGCAGCGGATGGTTTACACGTTGAAGACGTTGATGTGGGGATTTAGTGGGATTTTATATCATTCATATAATGGGATTGAATGGGGATTTTTAAGGGGATATTAGGATATTATTTCAGAAAATAATGATGTTGCTGGTATAACCAGTATTCTCTGGTAATTTGTTGCAGTTGACTACAAAGTGCTAATTATTAGCATATAGTTTAGATAATATTAACATGCAAATTATCACACTAAATGAGACATCTAAACCATATAGCTATGCGAATGTGAAACTGGAGGGTACTTCGATTCACAGGACCCAGGCTAAGCGGTCACAGTCTTGAGTTTCACTATACAGGTATTGATGGCACAATACAGGGAATACGCCAGAAAAATCACTGTTTTGTTTATTAAAATCGTTAAATATTCATTTAGAAAACCCAACAGCACTCCCAAGTAGTGATATGTCAAAAACGGAGTACTGTACCAATGGAGCCACTGAATTGGCAAGTTTTTGTGCCACACCATCCATGTGGGCAGTATTGGGCTGGCTTGTAAAGGTCATAGTACCATTGATATTTGGGATGGTAGTCCCCAACCATTACAAGGTATTTTCAACAAGGCATGAATGCATTGCAATGTAACATTTGCCTGATATATACTTACACTGTGATGGACATGGACACATAGTTTTTATATCGTCTTTCATGATTGATGATATATTCGATATGGGATCTTCTTTTGACGGATACATCTCTGCATGATTCAAATCTTCTCAGACATGGTCCGCGTTTGGTGCTATCTCCTCGAGCCACAATAATACTAGACAATCCATTGGATATGCAGCATTTATTCTTGATAGTAAGATGAGATGTTTCTCCCGTTGTCATGCCACTTTTTGCGACCAGCACCAACTATCGCAATAGGAAAGTTAACAGCTGCACTAAAAATCGGTATGTCCAAAACGACAAGTTTCTGATATGACGTTTTTTCTGGTTATTGGCCAGCACGGAAACGGACCCTAAAGGCCATATTCGGAAACGCCATTGCCAGCCGTGGGTCACAAAGTTTGATCCAATGAAATACAACTTGGCTAAGTTGGAGGTTGAATGATAGTTGGATCTTATGGATCTTTGAAAATCCCTAAAGACTCACTGATTCTCCAACTTAAATGACCAACAGCTCCATGTTGGAGACCAAGTCTGACTCCAGGAAAGAACGTTGCGACTGATCCAATCTGACTATTTTGGCTATGTAGTCCAGCCGCTGGGATAAGCCAATTTGCCAAGAGAAGTGGTGATTTTATCAGCAAACATGGCTTGGTTTGGTTGCGTTTCAAAGTGGTTACAGTATTTGGATGTATTTGGTTGGTTTCATGATGTTTTAGGCCACCTCTGGAATTGTTGTGGGACAACAGGGTAGTCTTCATGGCGCCAACGTCCCCTACCAAAGCCCTCCTTTGATGATGGAATTTAGGTAATGGCGTAATCCCAAAGCATGGATGTATTTGTCAGGTGGATAAATTCTATAGTACAGTGTAGGAATAATACAATATATGATAATATATGACATGTATATAGAATAAGTATAAACATGGTCTATTGAATCCATAGTATGATTTACCAATGATATAATTTATCAGCATGCATTATACGGACGCATATCTGAGCATATAGCATAAAAAAGAAAACCTGGCGCACAGATAAACTATATCAAATTGCCCGCAGACCAGTGAGACCGTTATGTTCAACTGGATTCCACTATGCTGTCCTGGGTGTTTTCATGATATACCACTGCATCTCTGGATTGCGCGCATCCCCAGTTCGTGGTATATTGTTCGAGATGTTTCAGGCTGTTTCAGGATCAGGTCATTATTTCAGAGATATTTCACCGAGTTAGTAGATGATCTATCCGCAACAATCCCAACTTTTTTTCGTTTAACATGGTTTAATCATGAGGAGTTTTCCTAAAATAGGGGTACCCCCAAATCATCCATTTATAGATGGGATTTTCCATTATAAACCATCCATTTTGGGTACCCCCATTTAAGGTCATCCCCATGAATTTCCATAACCCAAGTTGTGAATCCTTACGAAGCACGTCATTTCACCGGTGAGGTTCGTGATCCTGCTGAATTTGATTCTCCTGGGCATTGAGGCGACACAGATGAGATCGGGAAAGCCATGGGATTTCCATAGCTATGTCAGTTTTCTGAAAGGTCAATCACTGGATTGGTTAATGGGAAAATTTACAGGAAATATAGGTGTTTCCTGTAAATTTTCCCTTGAACCAATCCAGTGAGTCAACCCGATGTGTTGTTGTTTCTTTTTGTTTGGGGTGACTAAATTGCCATCGTTTCATAGGTAGTGGATAGTTTCTATCAGCAAGTAATAAGAATGTTTCAACGAATTGAACGTGCAAAGTTTTTTGATATGTTTTTCCCGGCCAGTGAGATTTCCCGAGAGAAATGTTTGGCAAATGATGGGTAATCGTCAACAAACGGCCTTGTTCCCGGTTTCCCCATCAGAGACGATCGCTGAAATTCCAATGTGGGCATGGGGACCTGAAATCGGACATCCGAACCACACCAAAGTGGATACATTTGGATACATTTTTGGCATGATTTGGCCATGTGCAGCAATTTTTGGCATGCATTCGGGGTGACTCCTGATTTCCCGTTGGGAGGTGGATTATAGATCTGATGGAGAGACACAGGGTGATGCGTTCTTCAGGACGACCAACTTTCTCATTGTGACAGGGCCGCAAGCGATGAAGTTGGAGCCCGTAAACATGCGAATTCCGTCATCATCTAATGATCTTCCGATGGATGGCTAGTTTAATCATTTGATCTTTTGGTATGGGAATATCTACTGGTAATATGGGTTTGTCTGAAAATAAGGTACCTCCAAATCCATTGGTTAACCATCATTTTCCCTATTAAATGGTCATTTTATGGGTATACCCCATTTTCAGACAGACCCATATCTGGTAATCGAATTCCTATGGATGGTAGATTGGTTAATGCCAGGCCGTGACTGGAAGACCCGAAACGGAAACACCATGATTTGCTGAGCAAAACGATCCCCGAAAACAGAGGATTTCAAGGTGTAATGTAGAACTCATTTGGCAGGCAGCCAACTGTAGAATACATACCATATCAACAGATTTGATTTCTCAGGGCCATGTCATTGTACCGAAAGGCAATTTGGTGTATACCCCATAGCCTTTAACCATGTCAAGGAACCGCATAGGAGTTAGGAGTCCTTTTTGAAGCTTTTCCCCCCGGTTGATTAATTCATGACGGAATTATCTCATTGTTTGACAATCATATAATGGCAGTACATAGTGATAGATGGTGGTTTCCTAAGATGGGTGTACCTCCACATCATCCAAATTTGAACCATCTTAAACCACTTTAGTATTGAAACCCATTGTGACCTAGGGATCCGCCATTATAAGAATCTCCCAAACGGATATTAGATGATATAATATAGCAATCACCATCACCAGCGGCCCTCCTTGCGGAAGCTCCTGAGGTTTTCTTCTTCATCATGGAATTCTTTCTTCGAATTTTTACCCTTGGACGCCCGGACAAATGATAGACGAAAGGGGACCTGGACATCACTTGATATTGGCATTTCCCTGTATAAAGAAGCATGCATATATATATATACACGTGTTATCATTACTATTATTATCACTACTATGAGTATTACAGTATTAGTATTATTGTATGTATATATATATATATATATGTATATGTATTGACATATAATGATATATATATATATATTCATATGCATATACACGTGATTATATATATAGACATACATATACATGTGATGTTAGGTAAAAGTCGTGGACAGCAGTATGTTGTTCTACCCCAAGGGCCTCGTCTTGTGGGGAAGACAACGGGATTCCTATCCTTTCATGTTTGCTGTTGGTGTTACTGAAACGTTGGTACATTTCACAGGTATGGCAACCACATGCAACCACCATAGAAAAAGTGCTTTCCAGGATGTTATAGATGATCAGCAAATGTTGTTTTTTTCTCTATTTATTGGGTTCCTATATTCCTTGGATTGGTTTAAAAGGGAAAATCTAAAGGAAACCACGGTTTTTCCAATGAACTATGGGAGTTTCCGGTGATTTTCCCTTAAACCAATCCAATGATATACCTTCCAGTATATTGACATAGACCCTGGCACTAATGGGGGTTGGAAGATGAGTTTCGACTATGGATTGGTGGTTTTCTGGGTCAAACTGTGAACTTACCAGAGGATACCTCCGGTAATCAAACACGGCTTGCTGGAAAATCCACCAATTTAGTTTCCCATTAACACCTCCATTTATAGAGGATTTTCCATTACCACGTTTGACTACCAGATGGTAAATGGAACATCTAAACCATATAGCTAAACCATGTAGAGGATATCTACAATTTGACATAGATCAATGAAGGTATGGGTTCTCAAGGGCCAGGACGCTAGCACCCAGGTTGTGGTGATTTCTTCTGCGGTCCCGAACGGGTGTGGAACATTTTGGCCACTGGGATGCAGGGTTTCCATGGGGTTGCCATGGGGATATGATGCGGACATTTCCACGGGCTATCAATGTAAAAGGTACGGTAAAAACGATGAGATGACATGGCTTTGGTACCCAAAAGTTTAGGAGAAATCCCTTAAACAATGATGGATAATTGTGATTTGTCGCCATCAAGATTGACATACATTGAGGTATGCCTCATGTTCAGACTTCAGACAGACTCAACTAGTCAATGTCAATGTTTGAGGTTTGCTATAAAAGCGATTTTAAAAAGCGGGCGCTTCTGCGGCGGTGCCGTATCTACCATCATTATTAAGCTGGTCCGGGTAGTTTGCCAAACCTGCCGTGAGAATGTTGAGATACTATCATGCTGATATGATGCACAGACTACACATAGACAACGTGTACATACACATTGTCTAAACATATGCACAGAGCATATATGATATATCAGTGTACATGCACAAGACGTGCTCACATGTTTTTACCATTGTCTGCAATTGTCGGGCTTTGACAGGACTTCATCGTGATCCTCATTTCTGTCTTGGAAACTGGCTTAGAGTTCTTTATCCAGGCTGGGGTCATTGTCATCGCAGAGTGTTGCTTTGAAACAGCCTGTTGGAGCACGTTTACCACTGATCTATGGAAAATAGAGCAAATCTGGGTTTGAGCATGGAATACTCCGGTATACGTTTAACATGGCAATTTTAATGGGGAAAATGATGATCAACCAGGGGATGAAATGGGATAGCCTATTTTCATCTATTTTCAGACAAAGTCATTTGAAATTTCACCGCGAAACGATTTTACACAACTCTTCGACATTGTAGGGTCCTTCCACAACTTCAACTCCACGTAAGCAAACCACCCATTGATCTTGCAAACATATTTGAACTCGAACGATGAAGCACGGTGGAGAGGACATGACTTTTTGCGCCGGGGAAACGGTTTAAGTCAGGAGGTGTCGAAACCGGGACTCCCAATTACAGCATTAGCCCGAAACTCCCTAGGCTTTACGAAACAATGACTTGTACACAAAATGTTGGAAAGATATCCGTAAATTCCATAGTTGTTCACATTTGGTGGTCTTAAATTGTTTATTTTCAATCATGTTTGGGATGATGGATTCAAATGACCAGCGAATCTTTTTTGGTTGGTTATATAAAGATAATAAACTGCATATCCGATATAGTCTCCAAATCCGATGTTTCCCAAAGGACTAAGAGCCAAGGTAGGGGACAGTGATGATCAACCATCAAATTCCTGGCTGCCCTATTATCAGATACATAAACTCATCAGTGACCCAGGCATATGCAAACTGAAAAGGGCTACCATCCCTTGCATACCAACTGGTCAATGAAAGATGGGACATTGGGATATACAACCAGATTTGTCCCAGTCTATATCACTATATTACACTATCATACGAGCCATATGTATACATGCAGTATGTGTATATATATATATATATCTATATATATAATGTGCATACGTGTTTTGTTTTCTTTACGAAAATCACATACAGCATGGTTTTACAGCATTATACTATATAATATAATATGTACGTATATCTATATATATATATAATATGTATACATATGTATAGTGGTATACATTATATCTCGATACATCTTGGATATCAACTAAATGTACATACAATTGAGTTGCATGTTCATTATAGATATACATGTGCTTAAGGGTTGGGCTACATCCGGTGTTGAGAAAGGCTCAGCACGGAGCCAAGGAGCTGGGGCTATTCCCAGGGAGAACCAGTTGGAGCTACTGAAGGAGAGCGTCCTAACCACATGATAGTAATGCCCTTTGGTTATGACTAACACTTTGCCATGGTTTAGCCATGGCCCATAGAAATAGAACAAAAATGGTGATGTTCCTATTAAAGATGGTGATTTCCATGGCGAAGTGTTAAATAACCAGAGGGTACATACCATAAGATATCAGAAGCATATCGCTATCGAATTTCTAACAACACCACGTTTCGCTCCACCGTTAAGCCGTTAAGCCCAGCCGCTGTTCTTTAGGCCACTGGAAAGGATGGTGAGGATAGCAACTCCAGTACCTTGGTGAAAAACCGTGATTTTTCACCCATTCATCGTGGATATCAATGCGGATGATGATGCACATTAGTGGATACCAATCGATTTCAATAGAAATGATGTAATTTCTATCAATGCATAATCAATGGTATCAGTGGATATACATATATGATAATATATGTATATTTAATGGATGTTGGTGGATATTTGTGGACTTTGATGGGGAATCATGGATAGTGATGATATTAGTGGATATTATGTATAATGGCGATAATTGTCATGATTTTCATAGGCTGATAGAGAAAATCAACATACAGTATGAGATGAAACATGATCTGTCAACTAACCTGTCCTGAATAATTGCATTTGTTCACTTCTTAAAATGGCCGAATCTGTGATTCCCCAAGTGCGGCATCCCCAATCCCATCGAGATACAGGTTGTTTGTTGATCTCTCATTCCGATTGTTGAATCCCACAATGAGCTATGAGTCATAGCCCATCTAAACAATTGGTTTGATGTTATTTGGGAATCAAGCAACAACTAGTACTGTAGCCCCAAGCAAACAGATGGTCGATACTGAGTCGAAACGAACTATCAAGAATCGGTGGCAACCTGGTTTGGTGGCCCTTATTTTTGTTCCAGTCCATAATCCACAACAATTCTCCTTGCCCTCTGGGAATTCAAACCCTGGAAAATCCACCGTTTTTAGATGGTTTTTCACCCTTAAAACCTCCATTTATAGGAGGTTTTCCATTGCCACGTTTGACTGCCAAAGGGTATATCCCACTAAATATCCAATATTAGCTATTATTAGACTACTATTAATCCGTTATCAACCATTATGACAGTAACCATTACTAAGCCACTAATTGGTTGTTGATGGAAATATATCACCATTGAAATCCTCGGTCCATTTCTAGAGGATTTTCCCATATATTTTCCCAGATTTTTCCATTTCTAGAGGTTAATGTTCCCATATTTTCCCATGGTTTTCCCACGGTTTTCCCCTGGTTTTCCCATGGTTTTCCTATTCACCAAGGCTACCTCCGGGCATTACGCTTAGCTCGTCTCGCACGGGCCTTGCGCAGTGTGCGGGTGATGCGTTTCTTGAGGCGCGGGAGGGTGAGGGTTTCATTGTTGGTGCTTGGGATGGGTTGGTATTGTTCGGGCACTAAACCATACAATTGAATACGACAGTTGGCATATTTAGCAAATCTTCAACCATTTTATGAAGACATTGACATATTTACGATCCGCCATATTCAAGATTTGGTAGATGGATAGTTTGCAGCAATCATGATTGGAATATGAGGAGCTGCCTCGCTAAGGGGAAACCTTTCGGATCTCCTTGAGTAGAGCATGACGCATGACGACCGCAAAGATGCAAACAAAAGGCATGTCGTTTGTGAAACGAATCAACGTTTTGTTGGTTACATCAAGTTACCTCCCATGTCTTGTTGAACATGGGACAACAGGGGTTTTAAACATGTTGGTTGAAATCTGATCTTTGTTGCTTAAACCTGAAGAACTTGTGGGTTCTCCAGCTAGAGATGTGTCTTCACTCCACTCAGCACCTTTATGTTTCATCACATCATGATGCAACCGATTTCCCAACCATGTAAGAATCCAAGCACCAATTGAGATACCTTGATGGATTAGACTAGGCTGAGGTCTAAGGCCTGGCATAAGAACCTGGAAACATCACCTCTTTGGGTGTTTTTAAATCGAAGGCATTGTAAGGGACTTCTAGATCCCCAGTCTTTGCACTAGCAGGTCAGATCCTATGATTTGTCGACCCCGTATTGTTTGGTGTTTTGGAATCATATATACATTGTCCTTCCACACATGTACACACAATGGTAGATTCACCTGTGTAGACTAGATATATTATTGATTGAACATGTGTTGACCCATATATATATATATAATGCAAACGTATAAATGTATGTATATATATATGTCTTTGTTTTGAAATCTGGGGCCCTGCCCATCGTGCAGGTACATTGCAGCGTTGCGAACCATCATTCTTTCCATTATCAGCACCATGAGTCCATTGTTGTGGACATTGGCGACTCTTGGATCAACTTCGACCAAGCCCCTTGCAAAAAACACTTTGGAATCTATTGAATCTGTTGAAAAGTATCAAGGGTGTTGGTTTGTTTGAAATCGAGACATGATCCACTCATAGTCTTTGTGTAGTCCACGCATTCGTGCCGGATTTTGTCAAGGGGATTTACATTCCGGTGGAAGTAGGTCACCTTGACAACTCGGCTTTCACGACTTCAAAGCACAGCAAGTTTGTAACCTCCAGCAAGAAGCAGCGTGTTGATCCCTCCCTTCAAGCTGTTGCAAGCTCATCAATTCTCACTTGTCTGGGCAGCCCATGGTTCTCATGAAATCTCATGAATATCCCATTAGTAATCATATTATTTTGTTTCATGGTTATATCCATGTTATATCCATTTATATATTTAATTTATATGTAAATAAATACAATTATATATATATATTGATATATCCCATTTGTTTACGCTTAGCTCCAATTTTACAGTTGTTACATTCCATTGGTCTAGGATTTTGCTGCTGCTCTTCTATCTCTTTGCGGTGACTCGGAGAGATAAAGAAGAGATGATGGACCTGGGGCCACAGTCGGACACCCCAAAATTCCTGTCCAAGTCGGAAAATATGGGTGGAAATCGGGTATAGTATACCCCAAAATTTTAGTAGAGAATATGATGATAGACTATGATACACTATCCATGAATATCCGTCATGTTCGGACAAATCAACATAGTGTAGTTGTATTTGAGTATGTTCCAATATATCCCATGTCTCCAGCATCTACGTAGAATTCTTTGGTATTGTCTGAGCCGAGCAGCAAGGGAGAATTGTACACACGCCCCAATATTCAGCCTAATTAATGCTAAGACTCCAAATCTGAGGAATGATCAACTTGTGTAAAAACAGCTACTGTAATATGAATTTATGCAACATTTTATCATGCAAGGTCATACACTACAATAGTACATCATGTTGTGTATTATACAATAGTATGATATAATGTATGTTATATGATATAATATGATATACATGACATAAAATTAGATAGTATTCTATGTGTTTTGGTCTACAATTGAATGTTAAGTTATATGATATCATTGATTACATAAATTATTAGACAGCAAACATGACATGATACTATGTATTGAATTGATCGTGTTTGTTCAATATAGTATAACATTATAGTAAAACATAATATAGTACAAGTACAACGTGGTATGGTAAAACCATAGTATCATGCAACACATTAAAACACGAACATTATATATTGATGGCTGGCTGATAGATGGATGGATGAATGGATAGATAGAAAATATAGCAATATATAAATAAACATAGATAGAAACAACAATGAGACGAGAAAAAGATAAAGGAAAAAGACCAAATGATACAATAAATTGATAGATATCCTTGGGAACGATTATTGCAAGATGGTTTGCACGGAAACCTGTGGTGGCCCTGATACTTCTTGGCTACACCCCAAGTGTGTGCAACAATTATAGTGAACCCGGGGTGACGAGATATGAACAATACTGCGATATAGTTCGTGCAGAAGTGTTTGTGGTGGAAATGTAGATATGATAATTTCCTCGTATACATCAGCAAAATTGGTATACCAGATACTCACTTTGCTTACACATTTTTTCTTATTTGCTCAGGTGGTGCTCACGCAGATGGTCACAGACTATTGCACGTGCCCTGCGGCAAGCCAGTGAACAAATGGCCACATGAAACAAGGCATATAGAGTGGGAAACATTAGTACAACTTGTTAGTAACATGTTGTTCCCCATCTGCCAGGTGAGGGTCTCTAGATTCAAAGGTGCTACTCCCTCTCCTTCTTCTCTTTCTCCTTTTCCTCGGCTTCTCCTTGGGCCATGCCTCGACCCGAACTCATACCAGCTAAGACCACGCTGTTCATTTCTTGAAGGATAAGGACAACGGTGAGGACTTGGATTTGGGATCTGGTTGAAGACTCTGGAATTTTCAAATCCAACATTTATTTGGATTCGTGCTTTGACATACCAATCAAAAGGCCAAAATACGGGGATCATATAGTTGGCCCATCTCATTTTGAACATTTTGAAGCAACAGATCCCACAGCCCCAACACTCCATTCTCCTGTTGATGTTGGTAAGGTCTTGTCACGGATGTGTTGCGATCAATTCAAATGGTGTTCTTCTTGTAGCGGAAACACAAAAGAGTCATGTGGAGGTTCCCTAAAATGGGGGAACCACCAAATCATTCATTTCAATAGGATTTTCATGGATTTTCCATGCTAAACTATCCATTTCGGGGTACCTCCATTTATGGAAACCCCCATGTGGAAGTATGTCTCTTCTACCCTCTTGCAATGGAGCATGTCAACGTGAAGTCCCCACTTCCAGTTGGAACAGCAATACAGTACACATAGTCAAACGAAGTTCATATGGAGGTCGCCTAAAATATCATCCAATATTAGTTAGACCGTTTCAGAATCGAAACCGATGGTTTTAGGACCCCCCCCATGTTAAGATCCCCCCATGTACAAAAATATATCCATGTATGTCACCGGAAGGGGTGCAAAGTTTGCACCTTGCCAGATTAAATCGCGAAGCGACGGGAATCCATGGGAATCTGTAGTTCATGTCTGAAAAGAAGCAGTAGATGAGTAGATGATCAATGGTATCATATGGTATTATAATACACTTTATACCAAACCTCTCCATAGTCTTTATGTTCAAAATGTTTCCAAAATGTGTTCAGAGCCACCGGGGAAATGTATGTAAATCATACGGACCCAACAGCTGGAGATTTTCCCCAAGAGGTACAACTTGGGCTTCAGCAGCACGAGCGAGTGCAACGTAGCCCTACGCGATATCGCTTATTGGGCTAGCGTTGCTGAGAGCTACTTGGTTCATGGAAAAACCTTAGGGGAAGAAATGGTTCTTCCCACTTAGGCAGTCAGGCCACCTTGCCGCCTTCTCACAATTTACACGAATTGAAGGAGCATGTATGGAACACAATTTTGAAGAGAAAAACAGATATATCTTTGTATGTGCAGAAAGTTCTTCAGTGTTGATGGACTTTCTCCTAGTGCAATTGTCGCAATGGGAACTGCGGAGTGAACTGTCCTTGGAATCTCCCTCTTTCAGTACGGTGAAATCCATTTGGTGCAAGAATCCCAACCCCCTAATGTTAAACACCCCAAGAAACCATTGGTAATGTGGGTAAAACAATGCCATACACCACCCATTTGGGAATGGTGCCACTACCACCTGTTTATGGTGATGACTGGGGGATGGTTTATTATTGTTTTACCAACATTATTGGGGGGATTCGGACAACACGAGGCTAGTTCCATTCCCTGGTGGAATGGCGTTCAGCGAAGGCTGCCCCAAGGCTGCCATAATATGTTTGAACACTGCCCCTAACCTGTTAGTGAGAAAGAAACGACTACAGAAAATGAATATCTATATGCATATATATATATATAGATGTACAACATGTATATCTAGAATTATATCATTTGGATTATGAAATGATACAAGAAACACAGAGCGGTGTAGTTTCACCGTGTTGTGAGTCGCAGACGGGCATACTCCCAGGAGAGCTCAAGCATAGGAAAGTTCATCTTCCGTTGGTCGGTCCAACCAGATCGAGCTCAGGTATGTTGACGCTTTTTAAGTGCATCACTGGTGGTGTAAGTTTCTTCGGCAGATTTCAGTCAGTTTTTTAGAACGACCCAGTTTTCAAGTACGGGACACCCAGAAATCTATTCTGGTTACTTAATATCTGCCTGGATCCACATAAAATTGTTAAATGCATTCAACATATTTTACACATATATTTACGTGTACTTGGGTCTGCTATCTCTATTACTGGCAAGCGATGAGATTATCCATCTACAGTTCACCGAGCAAACGAGGTAGAGGCCTAGGTAAAGCCGTCAACAGGAATAGTTTTAGTGAAACTCAGAACAACCTCATGTTTTTTGTGATGGAAAGGAACTCATCTGAAAATGATGACTTTTCCTGCAAGTTGCTTCAAGGTTTCTGAATCCCAGTAATTTGCGCACATGTTGTCACTCACCGAAAACATGTTGACTTTTGGTCCAGCTCGTCATAGCCACCAAAGCTCTGGCAATATCTGGCACAATGCCCACAGCCACTGGTGTCTGCATTGACATTTCTCTATAGTACTGCAATTGTACATATTTATATCGGTATATTTGCGTATATATATATATATACATATAGATATAGATATATATAATCCACAGTCATGCTCCAGGGATGCTTCATGCTAAGGGATGTTTGGAAGTAGACCCCAAAGACTGGAAACATCTTTCATTCATTTTCATTTGTTTCAAGTTATCAATGTAAGTAGACTCCAAAGACTAGAGACTGGTTGAATTCCCCTTACATCCCTGTGAAACTTCCATTAAGTTGGACCCACCAGTTGTCAGTTGGTGGCTAGTTCCACCCCAACTATCCTTATATCATCCAAAAGCCCTTGGTTAACCAAGTGAACTGTGCGTCAACTTCCTCAACAAAATCTCAACGAAAATCCCATGAAATCACCATATGAAATCCCATTTGAACTCCGAAATCACCAATTTTGGCTGGTCAAAATCAAGATGTTTGGTAAGTAGGCCCCAAATACCAGAGAATGGAACCATCTTCAATTAATTCAAAAACAAAAAAACAATCAGCCTAACCAATCTCAGCCCAGCTCAAGTGCTGAGTGAAACTGACTCAGTGCCAGTGCTGCACTCAATGGGAAAGGGGGAAAGACGATGTAGTTGTGTCAATGGCATGTTGTTGTATTTTGCAAACTTTGGCACTTTTGTTTTTGCTTGGCAGTCACCACATCAAGCTGTGCATGATAGGGTGTGACGATATTTTTAGCATTGCAGGTCTTGGACAAAGATGGGGGGAAAACCAATTCCATCCACCCATGAACGCTGGTTCATGGGGTATAACGCTGGACAAGCGTTTGAGCCGCTGAACAAGCGGACGGAATGGAATTGGTTTTGCCATGGGTGAAAGTGTTGAAAGAGACACAAAGTGCAGCTTTGGAAATCACACCCCTTTGCAAAAAAGGGTAATGTCGCTGAACAAGCGATGGGGCGCTGGACAAGTGCCAGTGATTTCCAAAGCTACACACCACTGAAATCATTCAGAGTAAACAGACCAGCTGCACCTGGTGTGTTTACATTGAATGTCCATGGGGTCACGTGCAACATCCTTTCATAGCATATAGCGTTCATTGGTCCCATGAATGACTACAGGGTTCTGAGCCAAGTTCATCAATTCTCCAATTTCTGAACCATTGTTCTCTAATGGTTGTTGGACTGTACCATCATAATTGCAGTCATTGTCATAAGCCATGAGCACTTACAACTACAGAAAAAATGATCAACTCTATTGTTTCCCTGGTGTTTTCATCACAACCGTTGATTTCTGATAGCTATTATCGTTAATGATTGTAAAAGTTTGGATATCTACAAAGTAAGAAGTCCGGGGACCCATCTTGGGGGGCAAGTGAACGCTGGGCAAGCGTCTATCATGCGCTGAACAAGCGCCTATTATGCGCTGAACAAGCGCGCAATATTCCAACCTTTAAGACAATCTTCCCCAACCACAGCTGCTCTGAGGCTGCGGAGCGATTGGTACACATTGAAGACCAAATTGGTTCCTTGGCAGCTGGTGGCAAACAAGGTTCGCCTAAAGAATAACTTCTTAACAAGTAGGTGTGGGAAGCCTTGCAGTTACACAAATTTGGGATGACTGCCCTGCACTGCCTTGATTGCTCGAACTATTTTCACCGCACTGTGCCAGCAACGTAGTCTTTGTCTGTTGTTGGGGCCGCTGGCAAGGGCTGCGCAATAGATCACATTATTAGTATAACTTGTTGTCCACCTAATGCTGGTGAAGAATGGATGGTGATTAGAGTCATATGATTCCATGATATGTACAATCTCTTTTGTTGATTAGTCTGTTAGTCTTCCTTAAGCCAATTCCTTGCGCAGCTTTTGCCTAACCCCAGCTTTAGGCTACGTTCTGCAGCCGCATTCAGCACAACCCTTTCTCAGGCTCCTCATGTCCTCTGCTTCTTTTCTTTTCCCTCAGCCTGCAGAGCATTTGTGTCTGCAAGGCACACTTATCATGAGGTTTGGTGTGAAGGTCTCATATGTTGATAAAAACCTCCTGTATTTATCATGTCCCCATTGGCCGGCCTGGTCTTCGCCATCATGGCCTTTCCTCTTCTTCGTATCCTCACGATCTTTCTTCTCACCCTTGGCTTTTTCAATCTCCTTCTTCTTCTTCTTCTTCCTCGCAGCTTTGCTAGGCGAAGAGCCCAAAATCCTGTCGATCTCAGCGAGCTCAGCAGCCTCTTGCTGCTCCTTGTTCTTCTCCTTGGGATCCATGGTTGTCATCTTGTCCTGTCGCATCTTCTCGTGCTCGGTCATCTGCTGTGCCTAGCATTGGGAGGATGATGGGCGCAGGTGGAAGCAATGGATGTTATGACTAAGTCATAAATGTTAGAGGAAAAAATGTACGACGCTTGTCCAGCGCCTATCGCGCTTGTTCAGCGCCCATCGCGCTTGCGCAGCGCTAGACTGCTAGGCATACTTGGCGATGATTTCAGGAAATCTATTCAGCCCAGAAAACTTTCAACCGGCCTCGGCTTTGCCTTTTCCCTCTCCTTTGTCTGGCCGGGATGAAGATGAAGCTGCGTGCTGCGCCATTCTGCGGCCCACCTCCTGACAAAAACAGCTGGCTGAATGGGTGGTTTTGTTTGGGTTTGGGTTCTACTTCATCATCATTCCTTGACAACTAGCTACTTCATACTTAAATCTGGTGGTTTCTTTGATGATGCCAATGAGGTGATGGTGATGATGATGATGATGATGATGATGATGAAGATTGATGCGGGTTGTGATGATGCGGAGGATGTTAACGAGGATAATGTTGGTGAGGAGGAGGAAGATGATGATCATGAGGACAATGATGATGAGGACAATGATGATGATAATGATGATGATGATGGTGGTGATGATGATGATGATCAATGTTGAAGATGAACATGATGATGACACTGGCGGTGATGACGATGATGATTCTGATGTAACTAATTGTCATTGTCCATCGCAGTCATTTGTCAATGAACATCACAGTAATTTGTCATTGTGTTCCAATCAGTTAGGCTCATAAAAATGACGATGAAGATCAAGTTTCAAGATTTACTTGCAAAATTCCTGTTGGTTCCAAAAGTGTTAAAACATACACAAAACGGAACCTGGCTCCCGTGGGAATCCCAAAACATGCTGATGATGATGATGACAATGATGGTGATGATGATGGTGATGATGATGCTGATGGTGGTGATGGTGATGAAGAAGAAGAAGCAAATTATGATGATGATGATGATGATGATGATGATGATGATGAAGGTGGTGGTGGTGATGATGATGATGATGATGATGATGATGATGATGATGATGATGTTGTTGACGATGATGCCTGTGAAGAAGATTAAGAATAATATGATCCTGATCATGATGATGATGACGAGGATGGATGATGATGATGATGATGATGATGATGATGATGATGATGATGATGATGATGATGATGATGATGATGATGATGNTGATCATGATGATGATGACGAGGATGGATGATGATGATGATGATGATGATGATGATGATGATGATGATGATGATGATGATGATGATGATGATGATGATGAGGATGGATGATGAGGACGAGGATGATGGCAGTGGTGGTGGTAGTACTGGTGGTGGTTGTAGTTGTGGCGGTGGTTTGAAGACTGACCCGGCCTGGTTCACCATCATGTTGAGGATGTTGGGGAGCCCTGCCATCTCTGTTCTCATCTTCCCCATGGTGTTCCCCAGAAACTTGCTGCGGTTGCCTTCCTGCGTCACTTGCTCCTGGATGTCGGCCATTGCGGTGACTGTCTCCTCGGACCATGTGTTCAACGTCTTGTAGTCGTTGTCCACCCTGTTGGCCCAATCTGCGACAGCCCCACAGAAGTTCTGGACGGAACCCAGAGCACGTCTGATGTTCCTCATCTCCCGGCTTCTTCCATGAGACCGGTGCGGCTGCTTCCCCTCAGTCACCCGGTTCCCTGA
>BGPT01001346.1:223431-249527 GCA_003297045.1 Symbiodinium sp. clade C Y103
TGCATCCTATAGGCCCAGGCTCTGTTCAGTTCTATAAGCTATAGGTGTTTCAATTTTTGAAACTTCCGACCCCGGCTTGCCCGGGAACTACTTGTATACATTCCATGCATTTCTATTATATCACCATTATATCCCCATTGTATTTCCATTACATATTCCCATCTTTGAATATCTGTGAATCAGGATCCCCAGCGTCAGAAATCGCTCTGGCATGGTTGTTTGGAGGTACCATGAGGATTTTGTGGCCTTCACCAACCGCATGAAGTCGCAGTTCCATGATTGGCCAGACTATGGCACGAACTGGTGCCACGGCAAGGCTTTGGGATTCTGGGGCTGCCCGTTCTACATCATTATACCCTATGTTCAGACACATCCATACAAACAAAGCAGGTGTTGTATCAGTTTGCACCTAGTGCATCCTTTGTTGTTGGATTGGTCACCTCGGGTATGTGCCGGTTGCAAGATCCCTTGAACATATAATTATTAGCAACCCCCACAAAAGATAGTGGTTAGTCAAATCCTATGAAACTTGTGATCAATTGCACTGTTTCTATCCTTCTTTCCTTACTTGTGCTTAATAGGGAATGGGGGAATGACCTATAATAACCATTAATTATCATCCCATTCCCCCATTCCCTACTAAGCACAAGTAAGTTTCGGGTTGCCACAACCGAATTTCGCCGCTAAGGGCAGCCTACCAGCCCAAGCACTGGAAGCACATTTGCGCCTCGAAAGTGAGGTGTAAAAGCCCCCTAGATGTGGCCATTTTTCCCGGGGAAAATGATGATAAACCATCAACTTTTAGGATAGCCAATGTTCTTTGAAAGCCAAAAAACTTCCACGCCTATTTTAACAGACTGGTGCTTGAACAAGTTGCGGTTTTCGAAGATGTTCCAAGCCATGGGACTGCTCCTGAACCAAGATGATCCCCTTGGAATTTGGACCTGATGGAAATTGGTCCTGGGTGCCAGTGGTAAGAACTCGAATGGACAATTCATGGGACCATATTCCCAACATCACCCTGAACACAGTGGGGCCGTTTGAAGTCTTGTTGAAAATCGTCAACGGTTAATTTTTCAGTGACGGATCCTACCATATCCGCATGTTTGCTGCTTTTGATGCTTAAGCATTCTGAAAAATCCCGAACTTTCCTGGTTCAATCCCCATCTTCCCCTGTGAAATCCAAATGTTCCTTACATTTGAGGCTAGACCACCATCTTCACTGGTTTAATCCCAATTTTCCTGCGTTGGAGTGAATTCCCGGTGGAATCGAAGCAACACCGCCGGAAGGCGGTAAAAATCACATCATGCATTGTAGCGATTAGAATTGCGTGTTTTGGGTACACATATATCCTATCTTCAGATACACTCAAACCATGAAGTTGGCTATATCCATCTATATCCCCATGATATAGCCCCACTACATCCCCGCTGAACCCATATAAACATCATACCACTACACCCCATATTTGCTGGTTCAATCCGAACTTTCACTAGTTGAACTCCATTTGTTTGGCTTAAATCCGAATATATTCCTCCATCATATCCTCTTCATATCTCCATTACATCCCTTTAATCACCAAAAAGACAGGGAAAACCTTATGTCATCATATCTGTTCAACTGTCCGCTCACCACAGCTTTCATTGTAGCCCAGCACCATCCCTCACCTCTGTATTCGTCGAGGAGCGTCCCCATCGATGTCATAGGCAACTGATGAGTGTCTTTGTTAGTACCGGTCTCATCAATGCCCCCGGCACCCCCTGCTCTACAATCGAAGTTCAGATAAATCAGTTGTTGAAACTGTTGACACGTGGATTATGAAGTCCTTGCATTTTGGTTGCAACTGAGACTGATGACTGAACCGTTGCCAGCAGCGTGGGTGCTTGCGTTGCTCTGGCGATCTTTTTATATATTTCCTAAAAACAGTCCTACCATTTTCCCATCAAGAATTCCCGGCACGGATGATCATTGGATATACACGGGGAAACCATTTACTCTCAAAACAATGAGTTTCCCATTGTCATATACCCCATGATTCTCCCACTATTTTCCTTCCTGGTCATCAAATATGGCAACGGAAAATGTTCATTTGCAGGTGATTTTTCCGACCTCTATTTATGGAGGGTTTCCGATTGCCATGTTTGACTACCGAAGGGTAACCTCTAGAAGGTGAGGTCCCCCAGTTTGAAGATGGTTTATAAACCCATTAATTACGGTCCCCAAAAACCAAAGCATTCGCCAAATTCTATCATTTTCTATCCAGGTTGGCTAAATTTCCATGTTTGATGGTTGAATCCCCATTGTTCATCGAATTCAAATCATGACTCAGCTAGAAACCTCCATGAAAGCGCCGTTTTTGTTCGTTAATTCACCATTTTCATCCAGTTTCCATCATTTTTTCTGTTTAGATTCCCAAAAAATCACCATGTTTGATGTTTTTTAAGGGCCTAACCATGTCTTGCAATGTCATCACCACTTTTTCGTTGAAAAAAAAACAACCCCTGAGGCCTTTGGGCCTCGATGCGGTCGCAAACCTTTTGGCGCACCGTGGAGGGCTGCATGCGCCTGGGCGATCCACCTCCGTTGGTTGATGATGATGGTATTTGATGATTGATTATAGGGGATGTAATTATAATTTTTAGGTATTTTTCGGATTGTTACTGTCAAATTATCAAACCATATGGGAATATCATTGATACATGATGGTTGGTTGATGATTAATTCGTCATTTAATAGGGATTGTTAACATATTTTAACCATCTATCATCATCACACCATTGGGATATAAGTGGATATAGTTGACAAACGATGGGTGATTGATGATAAGTTCGGGGATTTTACACTAGCCCTTTTTTTTGGGTGGGAATATCAGGGTCCATGAACGGGGAATCCCGTTTTCAAGCAACCGGGATGTTTAAAGACGACGGCCATGGGAGGGTTGGTAAATCGTCTTAAAATCTGTGACATTGTGGGATCAGAACTGTACGAAACATATCGGAAAATATTCAAAAATGTGGAAATATTTCATGGGGATGTGTGACAGGACATCATGTCTATGTGTATTAATAAGGAAAAGTACAGTGGAAATAGAGTTTTCTTTGGGTTTAACTGATGTAACGGAACATAATTTAGCTAGCTGATTTTTTCCATGATGTCGTGCCATATCACCATAGATGCCATGGTTGGCCGGCCGTCTTGGTAAACTATGTTGCGGCCTCATTGGCCGGCCGTAAATGATGGACAAAAGTGGCGAAGGTTTCAGGCTTGGCCCAGATAGACAGGTTTCTGACTGTTGGAGTTTGGACATGTTACATAGCCCCATTCATTTTCTGAGCCCAGCTGGCCATTTCATGGTGAAGTTTGTTCCAAGTGCTGCACTTTGATGGGTGTTGATTTTGGATTTTCCAGTCCTGAAAATGCACAGAACTGGGATGACACGTGTTCGCTGCAGATCCTACATTTGCCCCGGACGGATCCTGCATATTGACATGTTCAAATCCTTTCGTAGGGCTAGCGTTTTTTTTACTTTCCAAAACAACAAACCCTAAAACTCGAAAGTCCTAAAACCCTAAAATCCTAAAACCTAATTAAAACCCTAAATCCTGAAAACCTAAAGTCAAAATCGCTGCGTATAGCCAGTGTTTTCATTCATCCTCTGGTGACAAGTATATGATATTGTTCGGTTGTTATGTGGGTGGAGCGAACGTGGGGTTTGCAGGGCACATGTTTTTGTCATGTGTTTTTTGGGATATGGACTGACAGACAAGAAGGGGTGGTATCCACATCATCTGCGAAAAAATCTGTGAAACACCAAGGCTGTATTTGCCAGCCCTGGAGCGATTTCATCAGATGGTCGAGCACATTCACCAAGACAAAAAGATGGGTTGGGATGCCACCGAGGCCGCAACCGGACATGTGCGGAGTTGGGAGTCGGCAATGGGTCGAGGAAAAAAAAAGGTGGTTGATTCCCTTTTTACAGTATCAACCTTCAACAAATGGCAGCACAGTTCAAGAATCCCGGATAGATGTTGTGAACACACTTGCAGCCAGCTATTGGATGGTTCACTGCATCGTTGAGTTTCTTATCATCACCATTGTAGCCATTGATTGTTTCAGTCATCCGCAAAACACCGAAACTGATTTCACCATGGGGGTTCCCACTAACAGTTCGATGTGGAAAACCCATCATGAAGATAATGATCATTCTTTGAACCGGAAACAACCATGGATTTCCATAGCGTTTTGTAAGCGTTCACTGGAGGGCAACCAGCATAAAGATTTGGCATCATGACCAAACCGGCTCACCACTTCAGCCCCAAAGCTGACCTGGTGATAAAATACCCACAAGCCTTCATTAAAAAAAAAAAAACATTGTTGGTTTAACACTGATATTGGCTACTTATCGCTGTATGTATATATATATATATACACATACACATTGTATATATATATATATGTATATATTTTATATATGTATATATATATATATATATCATATATGTTGCACAAGTATTGCAGATATGGTATATACACATATATACATATGTACATATATATATATATATATATACAATATACATTATATTTTAATATACTATGTATGTATGTGTATATCTTATCCGCATTCGGTATTGCACTCCTCATGTTTAACGGCAAAAACATCCCCACCGCCCTTTGCACCTAGGCCTTCAGCTGTCTGGGCTGCATGCAGCGCTATGCCGACTTCAAGGACCACGAGTTCGCGCATGCTGAGCAGCTCCTGCAACGCTTCGATCGTAGGTGGATGGGTGGGAGAGACGTGGAAAAACGGAGATCCAACAAAAACCTCTATAGAATGTCTATTTTACATGAAACGTGGAGGTTCCATTCAAAAACGGTGGTACAGCATACACAATGGTGAGAAATTCTGTGAAATTGACCAGATTGAAATGATTGAACTGTTCGAAGTGCTTGAATTTGACAGATCTTTCCAGTACTTGGAGCATGATCCCAAGTTGTTCTTTTCGACTGGCAAGTATTGGCTAAGTTTTTACTACTTGTCAAAGGGATTCTGAGAAATTTCTGAGATATATACCCTGTGGTTATTTAACATAGCCATAGAAAATTGCTCATGTATAGATGATTTTCCCAGCTAGAAACTTCCATTTATGGGGGGTTTTCCATAGCTGTGTTAAATAACCGGAGGGTATTTATCAGAATTGGATAGATGTGGTCAGTCAGGATGGTTCTCCGGAGACCAGGATATGGGTCATCAACCGGGCACCTATGGACCCATCTATAATGAGTGGTAAGTACGGTTCAGGGATCCGGTTGGCAGAGATATATACGGGATATTGCAACCTTCACAAAACACCAGAAATCCTGAATCCTCCCATATATCATGTTAGTAAAGCAATGTCATGTTTGCCACCCATACGGATTGATGGTTTGAATCCCACAAAAGAAAATGCGGTAAATTTGGGGATGGTGGATCTTATTGCTTTACTAACATTACAGGCACTATATCATCATATCCTAATTTTCCATGGTTGAACCACCAGTCCCATTTGTTACATCCTGTTGTTGGTGAGCCAGGCTTAGAGGCCAAAGGCAGGCCAAGCAGTCCGAAAGCCCAGCAACGGAAGATGGGAAATATGGAGGGTATACTGTAGTACATTATGGATAAATATTCATTCTTAATCATAGTAGTACAAGTAACAATAACATATAGTAGCACAATTAGCAATAATGATCCTGTAGTACATTTATGATTGTTATACTATTCCAGGTAGTACCCGAGAAACCATGATGATCAATAAGTACTGGTCCAAGCAATGGGGCCCGGGCTACGCCTACCTGGGATGATTTGTTAAAAGGGCCTCAAATGGTTGGTTACTAGGCTGGGTTTATGATTGGGTTTGATGTATTACCACATGAGATATACAGTTTAGAATAAATTTTATGGATGTATAACGCAAATTCGATCCATAGACCGTAGATACTGTATGACACTCCAAGATATCCCTGTTTGGGCTGGAATCTTCAGGATTTCAAATAGTCGCACAAAACACAAGCCTGCGGAAGCCCGAAAGTCTACAGGTCCCATCTCAAAATCTGTGGTCAAAATTTGAGGCCATAAACTCTTGACATATTTTGACATGGTTTGTATCCGCCCATTTTGAAAATTTGAATATGCCGTAGTACCTGCCATAGTATGAAATACTTCAGATCTCCAAGTACCACAAAAGTTGGGCATAGATTAGGTGCAAGACCTTGCCATGTCAACAGACAAAATCCTTCGTTCATTTTTCGGAACCGAGTTCCAACCTTGGGTCTGCCAGCACAAACTTGTCACACAATGTTGGATCCGTAAATTTCTGGGTCCGCCAAGTGGCCAAGTGTGGGCACGCAATGGTCAGTAGGATGGTGATGACTATATTATTATGATGTCTATCATTACTTTATCATTATTGAGACGGCCATTTAGGGATGATGTGTAACCACTGGATGGTTGCTGTGGTTTGCACCCAATTTGGACCCCAAGCGAGGAGCTTCAAGATCACTTACATCGAGCACAAGCCCAGGGCCTCCGGTTGGAGGGAAGATGCAGTGCACCCCCGACAGCTTAGACGTCACCTGGTGAATGGGATGGCAGGCTCAGAGTTGGTGAAATGGTGGGATTTCAGCAGATTTCTAGTGCAACTGGGAAGACAAGCTGTGAAATATGAAATTGTTTCTTGCTTGAAATTGCTTGAAATTGGTGTGTTTTAATCGGTTACTTTAGCAATTTTACCTCCTGCTCCATGCTGTTTGGATGGGTTTTGCTGTAGGATGAGAACATTCTGGGAACTGTTCCATTACGTAGTAATGTCGACCCGAGATAAATAAACCCTGGTTGATGAATCAAGGGGATCAGCCCCAAAAACGAACGACTTGATGACTTGATCTGCAAGTTGATGAATCCCTGGTCCCTGGTTGACTTTCCCATTCAGATCCCTTCAGTATTCTAAACACAGCTATGGAAAAGAACCCATTTATAGATCATCTACCTAAACATGGTAATTTTTGATGAATTTCAGTTCGCAAACTGTTGAATTCCCATAGGATACCCCCAAACATTTCACGAGCTTCGACCGCGTTCTGCCGAGGTTACTACAGCTGCTTGATCGACGCCAACTGCGAGCGGGATCCAAAGGATCCCAGGAAGCGCAAGCCCCGCTTTCGAGTGGAGCTTCCAGGTTTTCCCATCCTCGGTGATGGCAAGGGCGACAACCAGAACTCTGGGACGCTTGGATGCTGCAGATTCAAAGCCGATCGGCCCCGAAGACATCGGTGTGGTCATGGCTTAACTATCGGCGTCAAAATTGGAGGAATGATTATTTTTCCAAAGAAAAAGAGTGAAAGGTATACTGATTCAGTGATTTGTTCTGCTTCGTTATGACACTCTGGCGAGTTGTAGGACGCTTTCGGACTTGTGGGCTATAAGTTGTACTGTAAGTCACCTGTTTTGGAACTGAGCCACCACACCACGTTTCATTTGGATGACCTCCCGATGCATCATGTTTAACTTGTCTGAAAGAACTCATCCCTCAAATGGCTAATTCATTTTTTGGTTGTGAAAGTATAGATGATAATAGATAATTATAGTTTGTTTGTAATTTGATCAGTTTCATGGATTTTCAGTTGTTTTTTTTCGTCATTTTTGGATCAATGCCTGGTGAGATCCTCCTCTGTTGGCCTAGGATCATCTATACACGTGGCAGCATCATCCAGGTAAGCGGGCTGCTCCATGGCGTTTTTCCTATTTGTTTTTTTTCCAACTGAGCAGTGTTCACAACTTTTTGTTGATTGACAACTATAGTGGGTTACAATTATCATAATTATCATTATGATTGTATAACCCACTATAATAATTAATCAACCAGGGGTTGCGAACACTCCTCACCTGGAAAAAACATCAAAAGACCAACATTTGCCATGATTTCTCCATTTTCGGTGGGGGTTCCGGGGATGGAGGTGTACACTCCGGTACTCAAACATGGCAATGGAGATTATCCATTTATAGTTGATCATGAAAAGCTCCATTTACCGTGGATTTTCCCATGAAAACCTCTATTTATAGTGGATATCCAATTGCCATGTTTGATTACCGGAGGGTATGCATATTAGACTTAATTATTTGGATTGATTTAGTTCAATCTCAAAGCTCCTTTCAGGCCGGTCTGTCCTCAAATTACCTCAATTCAGAATTCAATATCAACTGCCATTTGAGGAAAATCATCTAACTTCGAGCCATACATGCAAAATCCTTATGCCCATTTTAAACGGATAGGCGTAGCGTCTTCGTATAGGGAGGATACTCACATCTGATGTGCTTTGGAGATCTAGGCATGACATAGGAACGCCCCAGCGGACTCGGACTTTATGCTGGGAAAACCCTTGGTTTTGGTCATTGATTTACAGCTACCTTCTAGCACTTTTTGGTAAGTCATGAGACCCAAATAAAGATAGAAATAAAGACGGTTTGTTGAAGCTGTATATATTCAAGTGTCCCCAAGTATCAACCTCAAAATATCAACCTCAAGGCCATTAACTCTATGTCAGTCTCAAAGGACTTACCCCCGATATTTTTGCGCGGTGCTGGATCACAGGCGATTGATTCCAATCAGGGTGCCTACTTTGAGCAGATGCTCTTGCCACTTGGCAGAAGTGGGATTTGTTTTGAACCCTTGGGTATCCCCCCAATTTCTGGCATGTTATCAAATTTATTATCAATTTTATTAATAATTAACCCAATTTCTGGCATGTTATTTGATAATTAATTGAATTTGTCTGAAAATAGAATACCCTTTTCGATCCACTGGTTCATCCGAAAATTTTCCCAATTCTGGTTCACCATGTGGCAGGGGTATACCCCATTTTTAGACACACCCAATTTTCATGGATAGTGGAATGGCCTGAAAGTCATGACAAAAATCCATAGAAATCACCATTGTTGATTTTGTAAATCCTCTATAAGTGGACAATGTTCATCGATTTTCCATATAGCTACTATAAGATTGCCAGAGGGTACCCTAATGGCATATGATCTGATGGTTACAGATGAAATAGGAGTTATATTACCTACATGGACCTGGTTGATTCGGTGTTTTTTCGGAATGAAGATTTGATGGGATCGAACTGATCGAATGTTTGGGTTTACGCTCTGGTAATTTAACGTAGCTATTGAAAATTACCATAGAAATTGTTGATTGTCCCATCAAAAATTGTGATTGTCCATAGTTATGTTAGTTTACCAGAGGGTATTCAGAAATGGCGATGGGCCCAAAAATGATGTCAATTGAGTTGAATTCGTTGAATTCGTGTCGACCGAAATGGAGCCACCGATCACCGCCCTTGCGCTTCCAGTGCATCAAAATTTCAAACCTGATGTTCATTGCCCAACAAGTTGACCCATCCCCAAATAATATCAAATGATAGGGGCCAGCTTTCAATAAGTTAATTTAAAACAATGACTCAAAGAATCCCATCCCCCTAATACTAAACACCCGCCGAAACCATGGTGTAGCAGGGATTTTTAGATGTATGTGGGACCATAGAATGGTGGTGTTTCATAGTAGGGATGGGATAGTAATAGTACAATTAAGATCATGTTGGTTGATTATATCCCATTATATCCCATGATAACTCCATATTCACCGAGGGAATCTCTTTTTCCCATATTAGTGGTCCAAAAATGATGGTTAGCTGAATGCTATTCCCATTCTATTCCCATGCTATTCCACTTGGATATGTCCATGTAATTTTCCCATTATATCTCAATGATCTCCTTCCCTCCCTGTTTTTTCCCTAGTATTCTCATGCTATTCCCCATGATTTCTCATGTTTCCCCTATTTTTCCCCTCATTTTCTGCGAAATTTTCTCGCAGGTTACCCTGCGCCCTGGGCGAGTTCCGCAGCACTGGCGGCGAATCTCTGGCCGCGCGCATCGTGGGCTTCGCGGAGCACATCACCAGCACCTCGGCGAAGGGGTAGGGGTTTTACCATGTTGAACCCTGGTTTACCATCCAGTGGTTAGGGGGAAGCTAAGGAGCTATGTTTATCTATATTCCCTATCAAATGGGGAGCCAAGGAGCTATATACTGGGAGTTTTCCAAGCACATGATAGTTTGAGATGGTCTCCGTGACTCTTCCTTTTCTCACCATCCAACCAGGCACATCGGGCACCGGCGGGCACCGGGCACCAGCCAGGCGACATCGGCTCGCTGGGCGACTTCGCGGCGGGTGCCGAGACAGCCTTCGGCACGGTGCTGCAGCGGAGCTACGTCGCTTGGTTGGGACATGTTCCTGGTTAGAACGTATGGCATATGGGTGGGTTAATAAGAGGGGGTACTAGGTGGTAATTATCCAATAATATCCAATAGTATGGTCAATGTTTTAGGAAACCCATGAGCCAATCACTCTAAAAGGGGGTACCCCAATACTGTAGCTGGATGGTTTATAATAGAAAATCCCATTAAAATTATATGGTTTGGGGGTACCCCCATTTTGGGAAACCTCCATATAACCAACTGGATGGGTATAAAATATTTTATAATATTATGTCACTCTAAGGGTCTTACCAAAAACGTGGGATGGGCCACCATTTCAAGGCAAATGAGACGGAGATGATGGTTCGGGGTCTTCCCCACAATGGACATGACGGGAAAATGTTGCAAGCTACAAATGCAGATGGAAACACCAGGTCGAGGGACTTGGTTTCTTCATGTTCATACCCATTTGTGCCATGCCCATGCTGCAAGGATTCCCGTGATGGGATGAATGACCAGAACCCGCGGTATATGCATCAATGGTTCATGCCGCAGATCTAAGTGGTTTCGCTGTGGATATTGCCCAATGTTGGGGAAAAAATCCGAAAAGGAACCAAGAAATTTGACAGTTTTTGACTGCTTTATTTTCATGTTCAAAGATACATTTAAAAGATAAAAGGTTTCCGCATTGTATCCCCATGATATCCCCAGATTGACACAATCCATTGAAACTCTGTGTGTTTCGCTGAGGCAACCTTGGGCGCCCGGATGCACTACGGACACCCAGCGGCTTGGTATCAGGCCTTATGGAGAGAAATTGGGGCTTTCATCATAGGATGTATGGATAGAAGTTTTCATCATAGGATATATATATATATATGGATAATAGAAATGGTGATTTATGGATATAATTATATGGATAGAAATGGTGATATATTGAGAGAATTGATAGAACTCTGGTGATTTATTGAGAATTCTTCCCCACCACCAACCCCTATGAATGGGGCAAACCCTAAGCCCCCTGAAACTTTCTTGGAGGACACTGAATGATAGCAAACCATAGCAACCCAGAAAAAGATGGAAAGGAACCGTGGATCTGTGTGGTAGAAATTGATGGTTCATGATGTTTCTATTCTTTTGGTTGCAGCATGTGGTGGTCATAACTTTATGGAATATGATATCAAACATAGGATTAAGTTTCTTTGTGGTTAGCAATGGCTTTGTTTCAAGAGTCCAACGGTTCATCAGGCCAGGTTTGAACCACGGCCCGATCTGCAGCAGAAGAGCTGGGATTCATCGATGTTCATGCGCCCAAACATACCATTGGTTTTAACGTGTTTTAACCCATTCCCATAATATATCAATATATATCATATATGCGTGGCTATGCTGAAATGGTAAGTGGAAAAAGGAACACCTTTGCCGCAGATCACACTCTATATAGATCAGACCCTGTCACCCCATGACTCGCAATTTGAGACGCAACGGAACAGCCAGAAGGCACAAACTGAACGGATTTGGTGCAGAATTTGAGGTGCCAAGTGAGTGGACCCTGCTAGCTACATTTTTGTTGTAAATTTCAGTATCCAAATTCAAGCCAAACTTGATCCAGATTTGATAAACGATGATGAAGCCATTCTTAGTTGGATTATATTTTTTCTATTTTTCCTGATGCCATGCCACATTAGGACATGATGAACAAAGAGTACATGATGCAACAGGGCGGCGTCTCCAAAGCTACGAAGATGTTGAACCTCTCAGAGGACGGGCTGCCCTGGAAGTTGTTGATTTGCTTCACAGGAAGATTCGCCAACCATCTGCAATCGCAGTCATCAGTGCTGATAAAAGATCCCATTGATGTTTAAGAATTCGATTTATTCAATAGAACATATCGTTTTTTCGTTCATGAGAATAAAAACATGCCAGAATAAGATGATGGGAAGCCCCAATATATAGATATTGCTAAAAACACATAAAAACACCCTGGTGTCCGATTTCGATTTCACCCAGTCGCTAGTTCATTGAAACAAAGTTCAGTTGAATCAGTAGTTTTAATCGAAATGGTTCCTGAAAAAATGTCCCTCCTCTCAGTGCTTCGGCAAATTTCAAAAACATGTTCACTATAGCTTCAACCCACAATATTGACCATAGTTGCAGTCCTTTAACCTTTTTTTGCTTCAACCCATCTGTTTGCTTCACCAAGAAATCGATGGTTCCGGTGAATGAACTCACTCAGCGGAGGACATCTTTGCAGGCAAGGACTTCACCCTCAGGTCTCCCGTCGGACGTGGGAAAGCGTGAGCCACGTAGTTTTGATTGGGGAAAAATCTGGGGAAAGATATGGGAACATACCCGAAAAATGATGGGAAAACTCTGATAAACCGACCTCTATTTTTGAGTGGTTCCCACTAAATTCACATGTGAATGGAGGGAGCTGTTTACAGCCACGGGTGGACTCTGGTGACCCAGGTGTGGATGTGATATCCACAGCATCCAAACATGATATATGATTTCCATTCAAGACGTGCCGCCTATTTTCACAATAGGTGCTGATATGGCTGAGATGCTCTCATTGCACTTGTTTATCTTTCTTTCATGTTCGCATTTCTCAGCTTGGTTGAAACCATGCATGTGCGGGACTGGCTGATTTGAACCCATTTAGCAAGCGAGCCAGACTCTGGGACATAGTGAAAAGACCCACACGTGCAGACATACGCAAGTCAGATGCATGTGAATATAGAACTACCTAAATCACTACTATGATGCTATGGATACGATGTCTTTAAACAGGATATGATTCTACGATTGTAGAGTTTTGGATCAAACTCCCCTTGAAACCCGTGTGTTTACATCCCAATAACGGGGATTTATATCCCATTTCATCTCCCCAAATTGATGGGAAAATTATCGGGTTTTGATCCATCCCCAGATAATTAAGGAGGTGTCCTCAAATGGGGGAAACCTCCATATCATCCACTCATTAGACCATGACTTCGTATTGAAACAACCATGGTGACTTGGGGATCCCCCCCATTCCATTGATTCTTGTATTCCCCATTATTCCCCATATAATTCCATTGAGAATCATCATGTTTTCCTATGCTTTCCTATAGATGTGTCCTTATGTCTCCATAGTTTCCCTATAATTCATCCACATTGCCATGTGTTTGAACCCACCCGAACCACTCAGGGGTGGACCCCGAGAGATCAAGCACCGGGAGTATCTGCACGTGGGAAAGGGACGAGACCTGGGCTTCAATTCAGCGCCTTCGACAGAACGACTCTGGCGACGATTTGGAAACCGGAGGACATCAATTGTTGGGGAAGTACCCCTTGAAGTCAAAAATGGTGTAAGCGAACACCAACCCTGAATCTCCCACTGTGGCTCTGGTATCCATGTATGTAGAAGTATTGTGTATTTTTTCACGATGTATTTTCATATGTGCATAGACATATACTCTAGAAGTTGAAAGAAAGTATGCGCGCACGAAAAGATTGAGATGCCAAAGTGCATGTGCTGACAATGTAGCGAAATGACTGATTGGACCAATCCCCGCATAGATGGTCAAAAGCGATCGTTTCTTCACCGTCCAATTTGACAAACTTAACTTCCGTGGATGTTTGCGTGATTTGAACTCGTCGAAGGCGACGGGGCCAAGAAAACCTACACACACATTGTTGACACAATATGATGGAAAACGGTAAAATATTCTAGTATACAGTATATTGCAGAATTTGTATACAATTTGATGGGCTTATACCAAGTTGTATTTTGTCTTAGAATATTCTATATTGTATTCAGATTTACAGTTATATTGCACTAATTGTATGCACATATTCACATCTTGTTGGGGACTCGGAGTTTTTTTTTGCCATGTGAGATCATGAGAGTCTTGTGTATTCAAGGCCCCTGAGGTCTGACTCAAATCAACTCATTGAATAAGAAATGACCAAAGAATATGGCTGTATACGTTTAGATTCTTTTAGAGGTTCTGGACTACTTTATTTTTGGAGATTCCAATCCTACCTGGCATGGTCCCGTTGTTGACTCAACAACCAGATAGATGACTTCCACCTTTCTGTCAGACACCAGCAGGTGCTCTTCTTCTTTGCCAAGTTGTCCCAGGGCACTGGTGAGCAGTTGTTGACGCGACAGATGAAACGTCTGGGAGATGAACTGGCCGCTTTTCATTGAAGGAAGATGGGGAAACTGCACAAAGTGTAGCGGATGGTACACTTGTCAACCAATATAATGGGATGGGACGGGGGTAGCTTTCATGGTTCAATTGTGAAACGAGATTGGATGTCCATGAAGGCATTGGGGGTTCCGAAGCGTCATGGGGTCAGAAATTAGCTGACATGTTTCTCCTGAGAACACAACCCTTTGGTTTTTTTTCAATCATGGGGTTGCCTTAAAATCAGGTGACACCAAATTCGTTGGTTCATCATCACTATCCCAATCGAAATTGCAGTTTGGGGCATCCCTCTATCGCGACACCCGGATCAAATGTTTGCATTTTTCCGTATATGGTGGTTAACACCCCTTCAGAAATAATGTGTAGACGTTCATGGATAAAAAGAACAGCAACCACCAAGCAGCGAAACCAACCAACCAAGGACTTGCCGGAGTTTCTCACGCCCTGTGGCTGCAGATTCTTTGTTGTTTGGTCCACTAGTGGAACTGGTCAAGAATACCCAAACATGGATTTTCCATGTTGGTGGATCTCCAAAAGCATGGGTTTCAATACTCAAATGGTCTAATTTGGATGATTCGGAGGTTTCCCCCATTTTCAGAAACCTCCATATATGGGCTGCATTTGGGGTTGGCTTCTTAAACGGCAGGAAGCAATATTAGGCGATACCAGCAGGTCCAAGCATGTGCTTCAGCACATATGTGGCCGTGTCGAAGCCTCACCTTGGCTGCTACCCATCAAGGAAGATAAATGTCTAGAGTAGAGCACCACACAGTTTTTTGCTCAACCTTCACAGTGTTCAATAAAGTACGATCAGTCATCCTCGGAGTACAGTGGGTGTCGTATCATTCCTGAAAGCACAGCATGCATAGCGCAATGAACTCCGGTAGATTCCTCAAAGGGTTGATGTTTGCATCGCCTAGGCCTAGCTGGATTTGTGGATGTTCATCCCCCCTTCATATGTGCCATGGTCACAAAATGTGACAAAGATGCTTTATTTCCCATAAGTTCGGGGATGGTCATACCAACACTGCTAGGGATTCATATAGCCATTTATAAGGAATCCCATATGATGATTCTACGATTTTCCCAGAGGACTATCCGGACTGTCCCGTCCAACTAGACTGCCGTGCTCTTCCCAAGTGCTGCCTCAGGTTTTACTATGCACATGCAGGCTACTACCTCACCCAGTTCCTCCTGTCGAAATGTCACTTGGAGACAGGGCAAGTCATATCAAGTATACCCCTCTCTGCTCTTCTCTTCCCCGCTCTGCTCTTCTCTATATACTATTTTTGGCCTCTTCTCTTCTCTCCACCCAACCCTTCTCTACCCTTCTCCACTCTTGCCCTGCCAGGCTCTTCTCTAATCTTCTCTGCTCTCGTTGTTCTCCTCTACTCAGTTGGAGTCACCCAGACGGCCGAAGTCAGTCAGAGTCCCCTCCAGCGACCTGATATATTCCTTTGCATGATGGTTCAATCTTCATGTGTGTTGGTAAAATCGCCATATTTGATGGAGTTGAGTCACAAAAATTCTTTGTCTAACCATATTGACCTCAATCAACCCCATTTAGATCTCAAAAACCTTTCATAGTTCCAAGTAAGCCCATAATACACTCCCGTTTTCTGAATGCTTTGAGCATAGTTGAGCTGTTGCTCCCCCAGGGTTGCATGGGCAGCTTAACAAATAGGTTTGGTGCTTGGAGCATTGTGCTGACCATCTTCAACCACCATCAAGTAACATTCAGGTCAGTGAATTTCCATAAAACCCACATGAAATCAGATGTTGCCCCTGTGTTGGACCACGAACTACACTTATATCTAAAATACACCATAGTTAACCTAGCTGTAAACCAACTTAGCTAAGGTTTGGAGTTCCCAGCTTGTAACAATATTTTGCCATCCCCCAGGCATCCCCCTCTTGGTTTTCACCTGGCTCCTGCTGGTCCTGGATGACCCTGAGCAGAACTTCCCAGCCATCGATGAGCAGCAAGGCGCTTTCATGGGGCTAAGCCTTGGTTGAGTATAGCTAAAAACCACCAACAAAAATAGGGAAAAAGACACATCTTACTCTAAAAATATGGAAAACATGTAATGTCTTACTTGCTAAGGTAGTGGTGAATCTAACTTGTTGGATCAGATTGGTTGTTGATAGAGGTTTTTTTCGGATGTTATTGTTGATTATGTCCCTGAGAATGTAATGATGATCCATGTACAGTAATCCCTTCTCCGTAGTATCCAATACCACCCCAGAAAGACTGGTCTAGTACTGATATTTTAGGCGATATTAGGGCAAGGGGATTCACTTTCAAATTGGGATATGGGTTTGTTTGGAAATAGGGCATCCTCACATCCATTGGTTTATCATTACAGCATATTCCCCATTAAAATGCATGTTTTTAAGGCTACATATCATTTCCAGAGACGTTTCCAGACACCCAAATCATCTTGAACCCCTTTTTTTCGCTAAATCCTCATGTTCACCAGCTTTGGCCCCAGTTTCGTAGCTGAAAATCCCTGCAGCATGCTTTGAGCCATGTTCTTCCGCCGCAGGTGGGATGTCAGGGGCGACCATCATGGCCAAGATGTTGATCACGCAGTTTGCCTGGCACCTTGATAATGATGATGTGGTGGGAGAACTATTGGGAATATCATGGGAAGAAGTTTGGGATGATTTGATGGGATTTGTTCATTGCATGAAACGCAATTATGGGAATATGACGAGAATAATTTGGGATGATTTGATGGGATGAACATTGCTATGAAAAAGTGGTGGTTGAATGGGATTTAACGATGATATAGTGGGAAGTAATCCGATAATTCACGATGTATGAGGATATAGTGGGATGTACTTTGGGATTTGTTGAGATTATGTTTCATGGAATATGTGGCATTCAAGGGATATTCACCATGAAAAATTGCGATTTCACCGAGGGAAATTGTGGTCTACTGGGATTTAATGAGGGTAGAATGATATAGAATGTGGATATATAGTGAGGATGATGGATTTATTTGGGATTCATTACATTTAATAATATAATGATATGATATAATGGGAATATGATTGGGAGCTTCATGTTGGCCCCCCAAGCTTCCACAGCCCATCAAATCGAAAACCAACAGTGATCAATCATCACTGCGATCACTGTGGCTTCAATGCCTGTCGCTGGTTTGAATCCCGTCGAGATGAATGTGCCCTCTCCCCACTGTTTTTGGTAAAACAAAAAATGGTGGTTTCCATAAATGGGGGTACCCCAAAATGGATGGTTTATAATGGAAAATCCTATTAAAATGGATGATTTAGTGGTACCCCTATTCTAGGAAACCTCCAAATGAAGAAGAAGAAAACCATGTTTTGCTGGTGAAAGCGTAGAATTCTTCAATCCTGCACCATTTCGCAGACTTTATCAAAGCATGTGCCAAGATGCCATAGGTGCCATAGGTGCCATAGGCCATCGGTACTCCTATCCCCCAGCTGCTCCCTGAAGAATCCACCAGCTGCACCTAGGTTGATGCCCTTCTTTCTCTTGGCTCAGACGGCGCCGCTCTTCTTGCAGGCGGCAGAGCGTCTAGAGCGTGTAGGGGGTCTGAAAATGAGGTGAACCTCCCCAAAGTGGTTGTTTAATAGGAACATTAGATGTGGAACATATGGGAAGATAGTGGTTGAGCCATGTTAAGCCTATGAACCAATTGGATTTGGGGGTGCCCTATTTTCAACCGTATGGGCCTGGGACAAAAAGTTGTAAGTATAGCATGTTGATGCATGTTATATAATGCATTTTATAGCATCATGGATGATGGTTTCCGACTTCCCTGCAAGTAAACATTCTATGCAACTTTGGGAATACCACGCGCTTTTCCAACACAGTGTAACATCATTGGCGAGGCTGCAAGTTGATCTGTTTTTGGCCTGTCGTATTTTTAGGACCCCGAACACCTCTATGCTTATCCGTGCTTATTTTTTCCAGCCTTGAACCATTATCCAATTTTACATTTATGATGTTCAATTCTATTCCTCAAACGTTCCTGAATGTTGCAGTTTTTTCCAACCAATTGTCCGCTTGGCGAAACTGTCGTTGGCCCGGCTGCAGATGTGGTGGGAGAAAAACATCCTGGCTGCGTTCTTGCGGATCTTCAAACAGCCTCCTGGCCTGCACGCTGGGGGGTGGTATATCTTTGGGAATATCTGGAATATCTCTGGGTAATGTTAAGATGGGAATATCTTTATGTCAATATCGGAAATATCTTTGGGAACGTTTGAAATTTCTGGATGATATTTCTGGGAGAAGTATTTTGACCCATGTTCGGGAAGATCGGAAATGTCGTCCTTCAGCTAGGATTGAGATTTTAAGTTTCTATTGATGTTAGGTACAGTTGACTGTTTGGTTTGCAGCGTTTGGGAGTGATACGCAACCTACATACTACCCACGTACTAAATGTATACATGCTGTTTATTCAGTGCCTACAGCAAACATATACGCTACCGATATGTTACCTGCAAGACATACATTGCACGGCTATATGCAACCTCATATTGTTCATAGTGCACCTTTGTAGCTGCCACTATGTACCTAATGACGATTTCAAGCCACAAAACCAAAATACCAGTCAGTCTAAAAAAATACCAATATACAACCTATATCTTATATTTGTTGAATACCAACTTTCCTGACTACCACCCCCGAACCCCCTGCCACAGCTACACGGCAGGGGGATAAACATTTCGGGGGTTGGGGGGGTGCATGTATATATTTTATCATAATCAATTATATATATATACATCATACATAGTAAAAAATAACTATAATATATAAAAAATATACTATACAACTATATAATATATATCTACATATATCTACTAATATATCTATATGATACTATTATATATTTACATGTCAAGATCTGTTACAGCCTTGTCCCACCAAAAAACAACATCCACCTTGAGCTTCAGCCCTTGAACTTCGCCTCCCAAGGTGATTTCACGGGTGATGTTGGCGCCAATGACTTTGGCCTTGCGTGATGGTTTTCTGCAAGAAAAGCAGCGACAAATGGTGGGAATGTCCATTTCTATACGTACTATCAGCCACAAACCTACAAGTCGGGATGGTCCATAACACCCATTCAAGGCAAAATCAAGCATGAGTTTACCAAGTTATATCAAATTCGGAACACTCCTCCACGGATGAGGATCAAACACGACATGCCGACTGACTTTTCCGTCAGGATCCAAAGTTTTTGAAGTACCCAACTGAAATGGCATGATTTGCTTGTGGTCACGCCGCATGTTTCGGGAGTTTCAACGCACCGAACACGTAGATTTGTCCAACGGGGCACCACAAAATCCCAAAATCCAAATCTGGTGACGTCATTTTCCCTTAAAATACCGGCCAATTTTGCAGGGAATTTCTGGACAAACAACCACCTGGACCATCTTGCGAGGAAAGCCGCCTGAAAGATGAAGTGCAAGAAAGCACAGGTTAACATCCTGAGTGTGGGTCGAAAGCAAGATGTATTTTTCATTCGGCGATAAAGCACCTGTTGTCTTGACATTTACCAAATAATCACTATACTGTGTACTGCTTACCATCTATTTGATGTGATAGGAATCAATATCTTGGACATGTATATAACATGTCTGGTGTTTTTGAAACGTAATAGCTATATCTACCTATATTTACCATGGTGGTGTTCCAGTTCGCAAACTCTTAGATTACCATCCTCAAAAAAAGATGGACGTTTTCATGGGACACTCCGGTACAAATGGAGGATCTTCCATTGCCAGGTTTGATTGCCAGAGGGTAGACCCTGGAAGACCCTGGGTTGGTGGACAGCGGGATTCCATGGGACACCAAGGAATCTCCTGGCTATGGCTGATGGTTCTAGCTTCACCCACAGCCCTGATCATCAACTAGGGACTAAGTGTGAAGATAAATGTTACATGTCTCAACCAACCCAAAGTGACAAATATGACACCCCGAAGTTTAACATGGAACCATTTTAAGGTCCAGAACATGACTCCACTACTGGAATTCACTGGATATTGCCCAACCATGCCCAACCTGTAGTCATTTTATATTGATCTCAAGCAGGGTTGAAAAGTTTCAAACCGTTGGTGTTTGATATCTGGTTTGAAAAATGCTGGTTACTTGGCCCATGTTCAACCCTGAGATTTCAATCTTTGGTCTCCATTCTTATCATTTCCTATCAAGTATTCCCCAAACCGCCCCGCTTAGAAACTGCCTAGTAACGTTTATCAGCAAGTCCCCTTGGTGGGTGAACGAAACCCATGGGGTTTGGCTCGGTACACGGACCCGATCTTGGCAGGAGCCAAGTACAAAGCCACGGGACGGCAGCTGCCAACGCAACGTGCCGCTTTCATTGGAAGATCTTCAGCTCTAGATGGCATCTCTGGGCGGAATTTAACCATAATTCATGGGTCAGTTGTTGGGCCATGTGATTTGTTTTTCCATGTGTAGACTTCTATATACACATACACCTACACCTACAGATACATGTACAGATACATATACACATACACATACATATAATGACATACAGGTATACGTAATACATATCACTGTACATACCCATACCCTCAGGACGCCTGGTTCGCCATTGCTAAAACACTCCATTGTGGGTCTTCGAAAACGTGGGCGGAGTGCGAGGTGCTGTGGGGTTGCACTGATGCTACCTTGATGCTACTTTTCGTCGGTGGGGTTGCCAGGTTTTCTGACTGGAGTTGCTGCATTATCTGGGTGTACAACGCCAGGTTGTGTGACTGGGGGTGCTACGTTTTCTGGTCTGGTTGCTACTTTCTGGCTCTGGTTGCTACGTTTTCTGGAAAATGGGGTCCTGCGTTATCTAGATGGGGTTGCTACGTTTTCTGGGTGGGTCGCTACGTTATCTGGCGGACAATGGAATGATATGGAATGTTTCTTGGTGATTATTTGGCAGAGAACCAGGAAATATGAAAGGATATATGGAGGTTTCCTAAAATAGGGGTACCCCCAAATCATCTATTTTAAATCCGGATTTTCCATTATAAACCATCCAGCTATTGGGGTACCCCTATTTTAGGAAACCCCCATATAAGAAGAGTGCCTTGGGTCGCCGTTCAACCAAAGGCAGCGTCAACCAGTTCCGTCCCCTATGAGACCACAGTTTCTGGGTGCTGTTTAGCATTAGAGGCATGGGATTACCCTCTGGTGAACTAACATAGCTATTGAAAATGGCCATTTATAGTGGATTTTTCCATGAACAATGGTGATTTTCCATAGCTATGTTGGTTTACCAGAGGGTATGTCTTTGTTCCAAAGCCAAACATATTACGGTCATTATCTTTGGTATAAACTGGGTAGCAACTTGATTTCTTCTTGTTTCCCCATATATCATATAGATCTTTGATGCAGAAATGATTCCGATTCCCAACAACAACCACAAATCAAGGCGGCCCACCCTGCTCTTCACACGGTTTGAGTTTGCATGATAGCCTCGGCGGTTCCAAGTTGAAGGAAAAAACATCATGTTATCACTTTCCCGAAAAGTTGTTGAAAGATGTTGCATTCTTAGGGGGCAGATTTCACCATGTTTAGTCCTCATAATTGATGATTTAACAATTTGATGTAGGTATTTTTTCCCGAAACCAATCCAATGAAACATCTTGGAACATAATCATCATGATCCTTCACTGCTAGATGGTCAAGTCAAAATCATCTATCCAATGCTATCCAGTCCAGTAAGTACGATTTTTCTGCTGAGAACTTGAGTGCAATTGATTTTAATTTGATGACTTTGCATTCAACATCCCCGATATTGTGGGCACCACGGTGTAAATTCTTGTAATGCGAAAACAATTGCAATACCGAGTCCAAAAGGTTGTGGGGACCGTGATTATAAGAGCCTTCAGTCAGCACAGCTTCAATCAGCACAGCCGTAGAACATACAAATAAGAAGAATTCTGGGGGCTGGCCTCTCTGGAAAAAAAAAAATCAATATTAAACACGCCTAAGACCCCTGAATGGAACACTGATCTATACAGCTTTGACAATATAAAAATCAGATTAGAATAGCTAATGAGAAGTGATTTGCAAATCCGTTCTGCCCAGAAGACGGTTTGTACAACGACTACGCGGTGATGTCATTGTACGATGGTGCACAGCTCCTCCTCGCCCTGCTGCTGGTGATTTCTGCAGGTCTGGATCTGCCACCTGTGTTTACCGCCATTTTTTAACCATGGGGATGGTACCCAAAATCACCATAGATGGTGATACATCACCATAAACGACTTTGATATAGTTCAATCATGGTTTATAAACCCCAAAGCCCTACAAATGGTAGGATTACTATTGGGTTTAATTGGTGAGTGCCATTGTATTGTTGGTTCAACCATGAATTAGTATATTGTAGGGCTTCGCACACCGGCGATGCCGCAAGGGTTGTGGCTGTTGTTGTTGTTGTTGTTGTTGTTGTTGTTGTTGGCCATAAGGATAACGATAAGGGTTATGTTGTTATAGTTAAGCATGTTGTGATCTGCGCGCTCGCGCGCGCGCACGGACGGTAACGGTCCTTGTGTCGTGCAGCTTGCAACCATTTTACCACAACTTTTTTTTCCCACAATTTACTGCCCAAAAAATGCCAAATAGGTGGTGTTTGGGCATTTTTTTTAAGCCTTAGGTATCAAAAACCACCGTATGTACAATGTTTTTGCATACCACCATCCAAAAAACACTGGTATTTACACACTTTTTAGCCTATTGCAACAACGCGTGTTTATGTCCAACATCAAAAAACACTGTATTTTACAATGTTTTTACGTTTTGAAACTATTTTTAGCATTTCAAAAAACGCCAAATAGGTGGTGTTTTGGCACTTTTTCTATGCCTTCGCAGCAAAAAACACTGTAAATACCGATGTTTTCAGACCCTCGGAAGCCTAAAACCATGGTATTTGCGATGTTTTTTTGCCTTTGGCATCAAAAACCATGGTATTTACAATGTTTTTTGCATACCACCATGCAAAAAACACTGGTATTTACGCAGTTTTGAGCTTATTGCAACAACGCGTTTTTATATGTCCAACATCAAAAAACACTGTGTTTTACGATGTTTTTGCGTCCCAAGCAGAACAAAAATCGGCCGAAAAATGACCCAAAAAAGCTCCAAAATCGACCTCCAATACCATCTTATAGGCGGCGTTTTTTTTTTCCAACCCCGGGCCCCCAAAAAACAGCAAAACGCAGCCAGCCTGAAGGATTTTGGGGGGTGGTCGGCGGCAGGGGCGCGACCCGGCATAGCTAAAGCTAAGCGCATAGCCTTGCCTACATACGGCATCGCCGGATTTAAAGGCTTACGCCTGANGCGACCCGGCATAGCTAAAGCTAAGCGCATAGCCTTGCCTACATACGGCATCGCCGGATTTAAAGGCTTACGCCTGACAGCCGGGCGCCGGCAGGGAAACGGTTGATTGGCCCTGTGTAGGCCCATGTTGGGTGCCGGACCCCTCCGCGGAAGAACAATAACAACAAGAACAACAAGAACAACAAGAACAACTCCTACCCACTGATGGGCCTATAATTTGCAGTGGATCGTGCGTGTGAGGTGACAAGAGCATCGTTTTTTACGGGGTTTCGGGCCCTTCGGCCGCCATGGATTTCATCTTGGCGATGTTCANATTTGCAGTGGATCGTGCGTGTGAGGTGACAAGAGCATCGTTTTTTACGGGGTTTCGGGCCCTTCGGCCGCCATGGATTTCATCTTGGCGATGTTCAAAAACCGTGGTCTTGGCTTCCGCAGGGGGTTCTGGGACGGAAAAATTGGTCTCCAGCAGAGCTTGCAACCAAGATGGCCACCTATATCGCCAACAGGGCTTCAACATAGGCTTCAAGATGGGTCAACATGGGCCCAACATGGGCCAACATATGGCCACCATAGGGCCAAGATANCACCTATATCGCCAACAGGGCTTCAACATAGGCTTCAAGATGGGTCAACATGGGCCCAACATGGGCCAACATATGGCCACCATAGGGCCAAGATAGGGCAACCGTCGGCGAAGATGGAGCTCATCTTGGCGCCATGTTGGCCCCATCTTGGCCCAAGTTGGCCCTATCTTGGCCCAAGTTGGCCCCATCTTGGCCCAAGTTGGCCCCATCTTGGCCCATCTTGGCCCAAGTTGGCCCCATCTTGGCCCAAGTTGGCCCCATCTTGGCCCCATCTTGGCCCATGTTGGCCCCAGGTTGGGCCGTCTTGGGGCCATATTTTTCGCCATCTATGTTGAGGCACCTTCCCGGACCCCTTCCGGGGGCCCAAAATGCTGTAAAAGCCCACGATTTTTGCACATCGCCAAGATGAAAGCCCGGCCGGCCGGAGGGCCCGAAACCCTGTAAAACGCGGCATTTTTTGACCTCGCGCGCACGATCCCTTGTGAATTACAGGGGCATCAGTCGGGCTGGGGTCGACACGGCATGGGTCGGCGGCAGGGGCGGCCAGCGTATATAACCTTTGGTTACCACCGAAGGCCCTCCGGGAAGCACACGGCTGTGCCCGGCGCCCGGATCTAAAGGCTTACGCCTGACAGCCGGGCGCCGGCAGGGAAAGGGTTGGTTGGCCCTGTGTAGGCCCATGTTGGCCCCATCTTCGCCGACGGTAGCCCTAGCTTGGCCCTATGGTGGCCATATGTTGGCCCATGTTGGGCCCATGTTGACCCATCTTGAGGCCTATGTTGAAGCCCTGTTGGCGATATAGGTGGCCATCTNTGAACATCGCCAAGATGAAATCCATGGCGGCCGAAGGGCCCGAAACCCCGTAAAAAACGATGCTCTTGTCACCTCACACGCACGATCCACTGCAAATTACAGGCCCATCAGTGGGTTGGCCCTATCTTGGCCCAAGTTGGCCCTATCTTGGCCCAAGTTGGCCCCATCTTGGCCCAACTTGACCCCATCTTGGCCCAAGTTGGCCCCATCTTGGCCCAAGTTGGCCCCATCTTGGCCCTATGTTGGCCCTATGTTGGCCCATGTTGGCCCCAGGTTGGGCCGTCTTGGGGCCATATTTTTCGCCATCTATGTTGAAGCACCTTCAAGACGTCAATTTTTCCGTCCCGGACCCCTTCCGGGGGCCCAAAAAAAGTGTTGTAAGAACCACGATTGTTGCACATCGCCAAGATGAAATCAAGGCCGGCCGAAGGGCCCGAAACCCTGTAAAACGCAGTATTTTTTACCCTCACGCGCACGATCCCCTGTAAATTACAAGGTCTTCAGTCGGGCGGGGCTTGTTCGGGCGTGGTCGGCGGCAGGGGGGGCCAGCGTATATAACCTTAACCACCGAAGGCCCTGCGGGCGACACACGGGCACGCCGTGGCCGGCGCCCGGATTTAAGGGCTGCCGCGTGTTGGCGCTGGGGCAGCAAGCAGGAGGGATGGGGTAGCAGGCAGCGTTTTCCCAAAGTGTCGGGTTGTTCACCCGCCAATAGGGAACGTGAGCTAGGTGCAGACCGTCGTGAGACAGGTTGGTTGATTCCACTAAAGATTTTTCCTTGCAACCAATGTTCCAAATGTATCCAAGGGCCCAGACCCTGGGATAGTTTTGGATTCTCCAGACTCTTGGATAATTTTGGATTGG
>BGPT01001346.1:258003-278049 GCA_003297045.1 Symbiodinium sp. clade C Y103
AAACCCACCAGCACAGCATTGAGCACTCTTGTGGGACACAAGGGTGGAGACACACAACGGTTGTAACACAACGGGGCAACCGGTGGAGCCGTGGGTCCAGCAACGGGGCATCACAACGGGAAGAGCAGCGTAACGGACCCTTGGATTGTTTTGGACCATTGATTGCAAGGCTGATGAATGTGATGCTGCGACAGCAAGCGAGGGGAGTACGAGAGGAACACTTTGTCCAGATACTTGGTGAATGCGGTGCAATGAACAGCTAATACCACAAAGGTACCATCTGTTGGATCATGGGCCCTTTGTCCTCACCCGTGGCGGCCCCGTGCGAGCCACAGCGGACGACTGTGGAAAGTTGAGCCCAAAGAGGCCAACAAGATGTTATCCGAAGAACATCTGACAATCTTAGATAGGCAGGAACTGACATATTTTTGTCTGAGATTGTCGTAAATTAGAAGTAAGGCCAGGCCACTGACCGCAATGTCTACCGTGACTTTCTGAACACTAGAAGAAAGAAAGTGTCAAGGCCCTGCAGGCCACGGGCCGCAGGCTTTGGGGCAGCCTTGCTGAAACGCTCCAAAACAGGGAAACAGGACCCAGCTGAAGGTTTCACCGGCCTTCCAGGCCACTGACCGCAATGTCTAACGTGACTTTCTGAGCACTACAAGAAAGAAAGTGTCAAGGCCCTGCAGGCCACGGGCCGCAGGCTTTGGGGCAGCCTTGCTGAAACGCTCCAAAACAGGGAAACAGCACCCAGCTGAAGGTTTCACCGGCCTTCCAGGCCACTGACCGCAATGTCTAACGTAACTTTCCGAGCACTAGAAGAAAGAAAGTGTCAAGGCCCTGCAGGCCACAGGCCGCAGGCTTCGGGGAGCCTTGCTGAAACGCTCCGAAACAAACAAACAGCACCCAGCTGAAGGTTTCACCGGCCTTCCAGGCCACCGACCACAATGTCTAACGTCATTTTCTGAGCACTAGAAGAAAGAAAGTGCCAAGGCCCTGCAGGCCACGGGCGGAAGAAAGCGTACAGCACCCAGCTGAAGGTTTCACCGGCCCTTTTTTTTTACTTTTTCAGCTCGCGTGTTGCGGCATTTGTATTCGAGGGGCTTTGTCCTTATGCGTTTTCCTGCTTTCTTGAATTTTTTGGCGTTAAGCATCTTTACGTTTGCTGTTGCGTCCTGCGGCTTGAGGCCCTCTGTAATAATATAAAAAAGGCAAAAGCTATTTTGAAAACCGCAATTACAAGCAGTCTAACGCAAAAACGCGTATTTTTGCAAACAAGCTTGCAGCCCAAAAACGCGAAAACTGCACCTAACTGAGGGTTCACGGTGCCGCGCGCAAAAATCAAAAAATGTGCCACTTTTTTGACACATCTCAGGACCCCCTCGGAAATGATGGTTTTCGACCCCGAAAGTGCCCAAACGGAAAAATCGGCGTGCGAAAGCTGCTTTATACCTTTTTTCTCCATTCTTATGTCGGCACATGCATTGCAACTCTAACCGGGCGGTGCTGCTTCGTGGCGCTTGCGTGCCTGCACCCTTCGCCTGTGGCTCGTTTTGCGCCGTTTCTGGCTTCTAGTTTCGTGGCTCGTTTCCCCCTTTCTGTCTTCTTCGTGGCTCGTTTTGCATCCTTTCCTCTAGCTGTTCTTCGTGGCTCGTTTTGCCCTTTCCTGCATCTGTTTTCTGCGCGGCGCGTTCTTTCCCACTTGCGCCTTCTCCCTAGTTCGTTTGGGGCGCTTTCCTGTTTCTGTTTTCTGTGCGGCTTGTTTTTGCCTGTCCTGCTTGTGCCTTCTCCGTGGCTCGTTTTGGGCGCTTTCCTGCTTCTGCGTGCTCGTTTCTGCGTGCTCGTTTTGCAGCGTTTCCTGCTTGTACCTTCTCCGTCCCTTTCGAGCAATTCACCTTCGCTTGTTTTGAGCTTTCTCGCTGGCATCGTGGCTGCCTTGCGCTTTCGGCCGTGCCTTTTCCTGGCTTGTTTCGGGACTCCGTTTGCTCGCTTCCCCTTGTTTTCTGTACGCTTTTTACCCGTTGTGCGCCGATTCTGCCTTGCTAACCTTCCTAATCGCTGTTCTCCTTTGCCGCCGAAAAGAATGCTAGAGACAGACGCGGCGCAACAAGCAAAGGCTGAAGCGAGAGTCACAAGAAGCAAGCGCCGACGCAAATCAGAAACGCGGAGCAACGGAGCAACTGCAAAGCGGAAGGGAAGCCCCATTCGATTGCCGCGGGAGATAGCAGACGCGGACAACGCCGGACAGCGCGCAAGCGCTGCATTCAAGGCGCAGGCGAAGAACGCAAGCGCGTGCAAGGCGCACGTTTCCCGGAAGGACAGTTCCACTTACGATCCTACAGAAAAGTTTCTAAAGTTAACTTTGGTTGCAGTTTCCGTCGTTGTAGTTTTCTTGCTGTATCTTGTCTTTGCTGCATGCTAGAGTTCTTGCTTGTGTTGTTGCGAACACTTTTCCGTACTTATTCGGCTCCAGTCCTGCAGCTGTTTTGGGGTGGGCGGCGCGGGGCGCGGGGCCGGTAGACGGGACGCGTTGGGAGGACCCGCGCGGGCAGGGAACCTCAGAGGACCACGGACCCACGACGGACCAAGGAAGAGGAGAGACAAGGAGGGAAGAGAAGGAAGGAGGAAGGACCAGGACAAGAGGACGCCTGGACTCCGACTGAGGCGGCGGGCAAGCCTTAGAGAGAAGCAGCGTCGGGACCCTCAGAGCAACTGGGCGACGCAAAGAAAGAGAGAGAGAGAGAGGGAGAGAGACACGGAAGAGAGAGCGGGACAGAGAGTGGACGAGAGGAAGGACAGGAAGAGGAAGGAAGGAGGGTAGACGAAGTAGGACAAGGAGAGGAGGTAGTTGCTAGGATCGGTAGGTTAACGGGAATAATTTAATTAATAGATTTCTATATATATATATAAATATGAATAGTTCATAAATATATCTATATATATATATATAACCTTATTATAATAACCCATTAACTTTATATGCTCAAATTTCCCCATTCGACATACAAAATATCCTTTAAAAATATGCCGTGATTTTTCTAATATTTAGATTACATATTTTAGACAGCTTGGTACTATTTCCTGCTTTTTTCCAATTTTTACCAAATTTATTTCAAAAAAAGTACCTTGGTTTTTTTTAAAATATTTATATTTTATATTACTAAAATTTTGGCATCGATATAATGTTTTTTAATAGCGATGCTTTTGATTTATTTCTTAATATTTTACTTTTGCCAAAAATATTTCAAACATTGCCTTGGTTTTTAAAATATTTTTATCTAATATTATTGCTATTTTGGCATCACTATATTTTTTTTGATATCGATTTTTTTTAGAGTTATGTCTTAATATCTCATTTTTGCCAAATATATTTCAAATAAAATGCCTTGGTTTTTTAAATATTCTTATTTTATATATTGGCAAAATTTTGGCATCAATATAATTGCATTTTTTAAAGATCAATTCATCAATATTTCATTTTATCAAATATAAAAAATACATTGGTTTTTTTAAACTTTAAATTTATATTTTTAAAATATGATTTGCATTTTTTTTAATATCGACCCTTTTGGTCTGAGAAAGTGACGTTAGACATTGCGGTCAGTGGCTTGGAAGGCCGGTGAAACCTTCAGCTGGGTGCTGTTTCCCTGTTTTGCAGCGTTCCAGCAAGGCTCCCCGAAGCCTGCGGCCCGTGGCCTGCAGGGCGTTGACACAGTGGCCTGGACGGCCTGTGAAACCTTCAGCTGGGTGCTGTTTCCCTGTTTCGGAGCGTTTCGAAGCCTGCGGCCCGTGGCCTGCAGGGCCTTGACACAGTGGCCTGAACGGCCGGTGAAACCTTCAGCTGGGTGCTGTTTCCCTGTTTCGGAGCGTTTCAAGAAGGCTCCCCGAAGCCTGCGGCCTGGAAGGCCGGTGAAACCTTCAGCTGGGTGCTGTTTCCCTGTTTTGGAGCGTTTCAGCAAGGCTCCCCGAAGCCTGCGGCCCGTGGCCTGCAGGGCCTTGACACTTTCTTTCTTCTAGTGCTCAGAAAGTCACGTTAGACATTGAGGTCGGAAAGCCGGTGAATTTCGGAGCGTTTCAGCAAGGCTCCCCGAAGCCTGTGGCCCGTGGCCTGCAGGGCCTTGACACTTTCTTTCTTCTAGTGCTCAGAATGTGAGGTTAGACATTGTGGTCGGTGGCCTGGAAGGCCGGTGAAACCTTCAGCAAGGCTCCCCGAAGCCTGCGGCCCGTGGCCTGCAGGGCCTTGACACTTTCTTTCTTCTAGTGCTCAGAAAGTGACGTTAGACATTCCTGTCAGTGGCCTGGAAGGCCGGTGAAACCTTCAGTTGGGTGCTGTTTCCCTGTTTCGGAGCGTTTCAGCAAGGCTCCCCGAAGCCTGGCCCGTGGCCTGCAGGGCTTTGACACTTTCTTTCTTCTAGCGCTCAGAAAATGACGTTAGACATTGTGGTCGGTGGCCTGGAAGGCCGGTGAAACCTGCAGCTGGGTGCTGTTTCCCTGTTTTGGAGCGTTTCAGCAAGGCTCCCCGAAGCCATTCCCCCGTGACCTGCAGGGCCTTGACGCTTTCTTTCTTCTAGTGTTCAGAATGTGACGTTAGACATTGCGGTCGGTGGCCTGGAAGGCCGGTGAAACCTTCAGCTGGGTGCTGTTTCCCTGTTTCGGAGCGTTCCAGCAAGGCCTGCGGCCCGTGGCCTGCAGGGCCTTGACACTTTCTTTCTTCTAGTGCTCAGAAAGTCACGTTAGACATTGCGGTCGGAAAGCCGGTGAATTTCGGAGCGTTTCAGCAATGCCTGCGGTTGAATTCTTCTTCGGTGCAAGTGCAGCTCAATACCTCCACTGCTCCGCTGAGTGATTGCTAGCCAGGTTCTTGGGCTGGAATTTTTCAAGACCAGAGGCTTGACTGAGCAGAACATACGTGAGCTGGTCCGGAAGAATGGGAAGCAACGATTTGTTCTGAAGAAGTTTGATGATGCCTGGAGCAAAGATTCCGTATCGGCCGTATCGGCAACGGTAGCAGGGTTCGTGACAGTTCGTGTTGTGTTGGATTGCTTTGGCCTGAGAGGTGCTGCATATCCGAGCCCATCACGGGCATAGCATAGACCACGTGCAGGACGGCAGTGGTTGCACTGGTTCCATGTTTTCTGTGTGAAGTTGACTCGTGTAGAGCAACATCCTTGGCCACTGGGGAGGATTCCGAGCTCTTGGAAGAAATTCCCGCGACGGAGGTCCGAATGGAATTCTTGCCGTTGATGTGCTGGGAGGAGGGAAGGACTTAATCCGACAAAGCAGCAAGCCTGAACCATTTCGCAGGAGTTGCAGACTCTTTGCCATGGTACCCGGTCGACGAACTGGGAACAGACGGGGCCTCAGGGCCTGCATCGAGCTTGAGCATGCTTGGACAACGGGCTATGGTGTCGAATGTTTGCGCCAGCTTCTTGCACCGTTGTAGATGTTCATCTCGAAACGGTGTTGGTGAAGTACTGTTCCAAAAACAGAAATGCGCGGTTCTCAGTACGTTTCCAGTCTTGCATGCAGGATCAAAGAAGAAGGTTTGAGGCCGGAGTTTCTTCTGCCACACTCCAGCATGGCATGGCCTGCGTATTCGATGCCGCATATTGTTTTCAGACTCCGATGAGGAGAGGTTTCGTGCATGGCTTTTTCCACATGATAGGACCATGGGCCGCAACCACATACATCTGGTTTGCAAAGATCTCTCGGCAGAGGAGTGACGTGAACCAAGCATCGTGGTGCGACCCCTTCTGTTCTATAACATTCAGACCTTATCAAGACATGTTATGATGATGACAGGAGAATAGTACCTCAGCCCAGTCCTCAGTCCATGCAGTCAGCAACCAGAAGGGCGGAAATCAGAGAAAAGATCTGCCGGACCGGAGCGCTATGCAATTAGCAGCAACTAAATTTGTTGTGAAGTTTCCCAGCAACTTTCTGAATGATTCAAATTTGCGATGTCGCAACCGCGACGATACCAGATTTACGGGGCTGACAAACGAGCAGCATCCATTCCGAACTGATGGATGTCCTTGGCTGATGTAGGTCAATGATGAAAAAGCTGCCCCTCTAATGTGTCCACAAAGATCGACAAAGGAGTTTAGTAGACGTGAATCATCCAACATCCATTGACGCAATATCTATTACATATAGATAGATATATATATATATAATATTTAAATCTTCTTACCATAAACACCCCTATAACTCTACTCAGTCAACCAGGTATTTTCAGCTTGACAACCTAGGTCGTCAGTGGCACAAGAGGAAACTTCGACACGATTGCCATTGGCCCGGTAAGATCCAGCTAATTGATATTACTAGATACCTGCAGTACTGCGAGCAATTGTGGAACAGTGTTGTCAAGACGATTTCACTTGAAACAAGGCGAAGCACCTAACATGGATGATTGAAAGCCAACATCGCTCCTCTACTGGAAGCTTTTCATCTTGAGACGCATTTTTTGACAACTCAAGGTGGAGCCATACACGAATTTCGGTTTTTGATTTGTGGAACAGCTCTCCACTGAGCAGCTAAGGTTTTTGTGGCTGCACTCTCAGTAAACGAGGCTATTCAACGGTTGATGATGTCTTTGACAATTATACGGTTAGTGTTTCCCTGGGTGAAACTTCGGTGGCCCGGCCCAGTCGCTAAGGCGACAGCCTTGGCGAGACAAAAGGGCGTCACGTTTTTTCGGAGTGACAATGACGCTCAAGCCCAGGGAAGGATTTGCTTGGTCGGAATGCTTTTGACACATTTGATTCACCAACTACGTCGCAGAAATGAATTTGCCACATTTTCCGAGGTTATTCTGACCCGTGGCTCTTGCCTTGGCAGCGGTGTGTCCGCGACAACTGCAGCTCACCGTCTTCGCTCGCTAAGGCTTTGAGCGTGCCGACGGGGGAGGTTATTTGCCAGCCTCACTTTTTGAGAAGGTCCTGATTTGGGACTGGAAGGTGCGATAACTCACTCACACTTGCGTAGGATGTCCGAAGAACGAAGCCCTTTGCGTGATAGCGTGCTCATATCCGGACAGGCGGAGCGCTGGAATCGGATGGCCTGATTGAACGACTGGAGCTGAGGTCCGCATGGCAAGTTCTCTGTTTTAGCTGGGTATGTGTCTACTGGTTTGCTCGTAAAGGATGGCAAATTGTGCTACTGTCGTTACGATGTTGAGTGCAACGCATGGTTTCCACCCTGCATGAAGGTACATCTACACGCTGCATGTATGTAAATGCGTACAGAATCGTACAGATATGCAATGCAATTTGAGGTCTAGGAGCCAACCGTCGCAACGGAGGTGCCAAGAGGGCTCAAGTCTCTTTAATTGTAGCCAGCTACAGACAGTCTGCTAGGAGATTCTAAACGTGAGCAATGAGTTTCTTCTTGCATGCACGCCTCTTCATAGCCCCAGTCTTGACAATCCACCATCTTTTCTGCTGGAGGCGCCTGGCCCTACTGTTCCAATACGGGGCTCCATCATTGTCAGACACTGACACAAGGCATGTCGTGGCCTGTTGGGACGGTCATTTTCGCGGCACAAAAATTGCCCCATGCTGGGATGCGACTGCGAGCATAGACCGAGGTGGCGTATCACGGGGTGCCAGTCGAGCAAGAGACTAAGTGGAGTCAGACTGGCTGCCCCCGCCCTTGACTGAACGGATTCAAATGGAAAGGGAGTTCTTAGATTCTTTGCAAGCTGCGGTAGATGGACATGAACCTAGTTACTGTTCTTATTTTTGCGCGCTTCCCATCTTTGTGATCAGCTAAACAAGTCAAAGGTGAGCCAAAGCAGGCCCTGGTTTGACTCTGGGGGTTGCATGTGTAGATGCATACCCTAATGCGCAACGTGGATGACATTGGTAAAGTTTAGTAGGTCGTACATGACTATATAATTATTCTTGCACGGAAACATTCACCAATGCAAAGATCTCCTGAACACACTTCAAGTTTGGCTTCGACCCAAAATCTGCGGGTTTCGGAGTCGCCCCAAGGCCAGTCTATGCAGGGGCCATTGCAGCAGTCCTTGCCTGAATCTAAGGACGAAATTCTGGCATGGCCATAGCTCTTGGAAAAACTTGGATGATCTGCCGTTCAAGTTGCGTTTGTAGAAGTCGCAATTTCTGTTGATAACATCCTGTGATGTTTCTCTTGACCGAGATTTGGCTATATCGTGATGTCCCTGCAACGGTCAGTGGTATTGAGCCTTGAGCTTCGAAAGATTGTTGTCAATATCATGCAGATTGAGCAGTTGTCTTCGGTTTTCAGGTATTTTTACTTTCATTCGCTGATACCTCCTGATTACCACTTTGTCGCCGGAAGCTCAGCGGCAGATAGACAGGCACCACGGCAGTACTATTCGCATTGCAACTCATAGTTCAAAGCGGCAGGTGCAGGGTAAACTCTGACCTGCATCAGCTGACATCTCATGACTTTGGGATGCACTCTGTGTCGCATTTCCATACTTTTTTTGTGGCTTCATGGTGCCACTATGTGCCACCACGGTTTGGAGGAACAGCAACACTCTTCTTCAACCTGACTCAAAGCCCAGCGAATCATACATAGATTCACTAGTGTTGAGATGACTCTTGGCACGTCAACTCTTGCTGAGAGCGATGCGGAAACTGTTTCTACAGGGCAAAATCAATCTTGTTTAACGCCGGGGTGTCAAGATGGCCGAAGATCAACTCTCGCGCCTAATTTGATGGGTTTTGATCTATACTCGAGCATGGCAGATGCTTGCGATTGGTGAAGAGACATGTTCTGACTTGATTCCAAAGAGCTGACCAAAGCAGGACATCCACCGGCATTCTCGCAACCAGGACTTTCGCACTTGTGCAGCAATGGTCTAGACCAAAGTACATTAATCATGTAAAAGCATCGGATGCGAATCTGGTTGTGCTACGAAGCAGCACCGGAACGGTGCATTGCTGTTTTCGCCGTAAATTCTTTGCTCGTTTCAGAATGATTTGCGTCCGCAATACTGCGGACATGGTGAGATTGGAAGGAGGCCCACAGATGATTTCATGTCTTTGGTGCTACAATTAGTCTACGTGATGCCAACAAATATGCAAAACCTGTACGGATATGTACAGAATATAGAATTACGAATATAAAACAGTAAGCACTAATTGTTCGTTACTATTCGTAGGCAGAACTACTACGCGAGGCGTGAATATCGTGATCGATGCATTCTATCCTCGGCTCATACTGGTGCGCTGTTCCGTGAGCGGAGCAAAACAGCACCTCGGATGAAACTATTGAGCCCTGTATAGTGGAGATGCCCAACGCTTTGAGAGAATTTGGGTATTATAGAAGTCATGCAGTTGGCAGCAGGGTTTGCAATGGAAGGATTGATCCAGGAATCTGTTTGGCATCTTACTGTGCACCCGGGTCGCAGGCGCACGTTCGTGCGGGCATCAAGCAGCCGTTGGAGGCATAGCAGGGCTGCAGAGCGGTTGGTGCAGAAAGATTCTGCCGGTATTGTATGGGGATGTCATAGGGGTTATAAGGCTCCGTCGAAGCAGCAGCAATAGCTGGAAGAGCAGCAACAGCAGTTGCAGTGAATTGTTCCTACGCCCAAGGGCATTTTGAGTTGCGAGAATGATGCTGACGCATTGGATTTATGTCGATTTAGAGGTAATCGACTCTGATGGGCCAGTCTAAACGAACCGCTGATTCATCGGTGAAGGGATACCAGTTGCTTTGGCATTCGAATTCTTTTATAAAGACAATACGTATATTATGGTAGTTTCCAAGTCGCTCTGGTGACGAGATTTGTTTAGACACTGATTTCAACAAGATGGCTACATTCGACAAGGCAGGTTGATGGGCCAGTTTAAACAAATCCCAGATTTATCAGATTTATCAAGGGAGACAAGTTGACTTAGCAATTGAATTCTTTGTATAACAAGTTTCCATCTCATTTCAGCAAGATGGCTACATCTCCGCTGCACCACGCCCCGGTTATGCGGCACCAGGCTGCCACAAGCTCCAGAGAGCGAGGTAGTGCCAATCCTGAAGCGACGATGGCGAAACAGCCTCGCTTGCGCGGAGCTTGGTCTGAATTTCTCGGCCCACCTGTGCCATTGCAAGGTTTGTGGGGGGGATCAATATTAGGGCGAAGCGCCTGCTCTCCGCGTGACACCCTGAGGTCTGCCACCTCCGCACTTCAAGGTTTCGCACCGTTGTTATTGGTTTCGGTTTTGTTGGTGTTTGTTGTTGCCTAGCAAGAAAAAACATATCAAAAGAGAACCGAACTTTGCGAGAAGGATCAAAACTGTTTGCGCCAAACATGGGACATTTTCAAGGGCTTGTGTCCAACCAGAGCAGTGAATTCTCGTTTGCATCGTCCTGCTGGACACGGAATGCAGGGCCTTCGAGCCGAAGCGCCTGCATTCCAACCATATACAACTCGCTTGGCACGTTGGGCACCAGAGTGTCCCCCAGGGCGCTCTGAAAAGGGGGATTGCTGCGGATTAAGCCCCTACTTTTGGTGTCCACAGGGATGATGAAAATGAGCTTGAAATGTTAAGGCATTTTATATGGCTTTCCCGGCGGTTCCCTAAATTTTCAGACAAACCCTGAAACCCTTTCTAGGGAATACCTTGAAGGTATTTGAAGGTTGCTTTGGCTTGGAACTATACTNCTTTCCCGGCGGTTCCCTAAATTTTCAGACAAACCCTGAAACCCTTTCTAGGGAATACCTTGAAGGTATTTGAAGGTTGCTTTGGCTTGGAACTATACTGCTAATATGGAACTGGGGATCCAAAAAGAGGGTGGTTATCAGCCCACCATTGGCGAGTGGCCCATCTTCTTGCTCTTTGAGTGATAGAGGGCGAGGGCGAATACTTTGTCTTGCGATTCAAAGACTTCGAAGTGGGGTCGACAGAAAAGTGGTTTTCACTTATTTAGCTAGGATTCTGTGTTCTTTTTGGGGGGTGCTGTATATATANTCTTGCGATTCAAAGACTTCGAAGTGGGGTCGACAGAAAAGTGGTTTTCACTTATTTAGCTAGGATTCTGTGTTCTTTTTGGGGGGTGCTGTATATATACATATATTATATATATATTGCATGTATATACTCGTACCAACCATTTTTGCAGGCTATCTAACACCGACCATGATGCATGTTGAACCCCGCATAGCTGATGCTTTCCATGTTTCGCCAGGCTCCATTCAACAGCGACTTTTCGGCTGAGGTTCGCGTGGAGACCCGCAGTGGTTGGGGTTGCTTGTGAATATGTGGCCTAGTGTGATAGAAATATTATATCCTATGATATGATATCCTTTATAAAATGAATCTGATAATCACATCCCCCGAATATTACACACTCCCTAGATTGTTTGTTCAAACAAGTATAAATCCCCAATACCAAAAAACATGGATTCTGGGAACGGAAATTGGGGGATGGGATTGCAATCAGTACAGTGTATTAAATTATATATGTGCATAAAAAAATATATATATAATATCTTATTATATCTATATATTCGATCTTTATATCAATATCTACATACTATAATATTCAATGTGTTTTTTGAATACAGTATACATATACATCCACAATAGTATATACCGTCTATATATGGACCAAAAACATCGGCTCAAATTTTCGCTCCATGGCTTGGCAGTTGATCATAGGAAGGCTACCATATTTGCATAGGANTAGTATATACCGTCTATATATGGACCAAAAACATCGGCTCAAATTTTCGCTCCATGGCTTGGCAGTTGATCATAGGAAGGCTACCATATTTGCATAGGAAAATCATGGAAAACTCATAGGAAAACAGGGTTTGTTATCCAAAATGTCATGGACAATGTCATAGAAAATTTGAAGGTGACCATTCAATGAAAATTGCAAGGGTTTATCAATCCAAAGTTGCCAGTTTAGTTTTTGAGCTGGAAAACGGCTGGCTTTTGGTGACGACTTGTGGGAAAAACGTCTGCAGCTACATCATTCGACCGGATCACCTTTTTGGACCCGTTGCCCTGCCAAGTTACGACCCTGCCCTGTTGGTTCGGGGGATGNTGTGGGAAAAACGTCTGCAGCTACATCATTCGACCGGATCACCTTTTTGGACCCGTTGCCCTGCCAAGTTACGACCCTGCCCTGTTGGTTCGGGGGATGGTACGCACAGAAAAAGTGTGATACTGTACCCCCCCAAAAAGATAGAATAAGGTTCAGAATCAACAAACCACTACGTTGGCAGTCTTTCACTACAATCTACGTGTTGAAATCATCGACCAGCGGTCGGAATGAGGACAACCGGAAGACGCAAGTATCAATTAATAGCATTGACAAGCCTTCCAAGTCTAGTTTCCTAGACCTAACGTCCTGTATCTTGCCTGATTGTCAGGGCTCTGTAGCCAACAAATACGTGATCCTCACAAACATTCCATACAAGGTAGGGGTACTAGCCCATCATGAATATATTACTAATGGGGGTTACATCAAATCAGGTTTTTCGGATTCCCATTCATGATGGGGGGGTATACCCCATTAGTCCCATGCAACTTGAGGGCTAATACCCTCTATTATGGTGGGTCACCTTTGGGTAGGGGTTGGAAACGACAGCAAAATCGTTGTGTCAGAAAATGTGGTATACCCTGCAGATGGCTATTTTGATAGAGAAACTGATGGGAATCCGTTTGGTTTTGAGTTACCCTGGTTTCAAACAAACCCAAATTGTTTACCTTGAATCTGATCTAGATTTGGGATTTAACATGATTTAACCATGAAAAGATAGGAATTCAACAGAGGAAGCCGCAAGAAGAAATATGAGGAATTGCGACTCATGGCCCATGATCTGGGAAGGCCGCACTTACCAAAAAAGATTTCAGCCACTCGTCACACGNGAATGGGATATGCTGGAATACTATACCTGGATTTGCTGAGTTGATGATTTTTCCCTATTGGCCACTTAAAGCCATTGTTTTTCTGAAGTCCTTGTTTTTCCTCATGTTTGCTGATTAAAACACGTTAAAACCCACCAGTTTTTCCTGAAGTCTTCCTTGTTTTGCAAAGAAAGATGTTGAACCCCCCCGACTTCATGGGCATCGCGATCACTTCGCTGGAAGGAGCTGGCAGAGGAGAACGACAAGTTGCAAAAGGCGCGGCGCACGACCGATTTTTTGGAGTGGTGCCTCCCCAGTTATGTTTGTTGGTTTATAATTTACAAACCCCATCAACTAGCTCGATCTATCTACCATGACCCCAAGTGAAATTTGCGCCAACAAAGCTAACGATGCATCATGGATTTCATGACTTTGATTGGATAAACCAATGTGCTTGCAGCTCCAACAGTTTCAAAAGCCCCAACAGCCAACTACCCCAACAGCCCGAACAGCCCCCACAGCCCCAACAGCCTCAACACCCCGACAGCTCCCGCCAACAACCAACCAATCCTTTCCGACCAGGAGGTGGAAGAGCTAAGAATCCAACGGAGCTTGGTGTGCAGCTACGTCCAGGAGGCTTGGTCAGCATCTGGTGGATTCATTTCAGAAAATACTTGACTCGGTTTGAAACCAACAAATGAATTTAAAAGAAATGATTCGCTTTGGTTTCGCGCGCTTTCCCAGCCCAACCCAAGCATTGATCACAAAGACCCAGTTCCATTTGAGTAAGGCAAACGATGCAATGGCATTACATATAGCAATAAACAATGATGTTTGCCACATTTGGGGATAAACATCCAGAACTACTAGCTATTTTATGCTATGTTGGTGCAATTCACAGGGCACTCTCTTAGAAGACGTCGTTTGTTCTTCCGTGGTTTTGTCCAAAATGGTGGGCGCATCAATCGTAGGCCATTCTTACGTCAAATATTATGATTCACCAGTCGCCCATGGACTGCAAGAAATTGTCATGTACCTTTGAAGCCATGATGAAGAGATACCTTGATTCTCGGATGCCCCAATTGATGAAAGAACGCGACCTGCCCCTGAGTCTAACGCCCAGTCCAATGCGAACGAGTTGCTGTTTTTTCGAAAAGTGCATCAACAGAATCACTTGGTTTGGCACACTTCAGTTTGAGCACACTTGGTTCCATTGCATATATATATATATAGCAATGGCTGGATATTTGGCGAATGGAGCTTCCAACAGCCAACAACATTCAAGAGTGACCCCGCAAAGTCCCCCCACCAATAGATACAGAATGAGATGGCCAAGGAGCCCTATTTATAATCACTCCATCGTAGGGCCACCTGGCATTGCCATGTACCTGGGCTGAACGTATGGAGGAAGAAATCAAGGGTTTCAGAAAAATAAGCAGTCAAGACATACCAGTGCGGATAAATGAATGGGATGGGTGGAAGCAAAGCATATACTGAAACCAAGCCTGGCTACGGGGAAACCACCGGTAGATCTTCAGGGGCACCGAAGTGAATTTGAGCCAATGAAGTTAGAGACCTGGTNAAAGCATATACTGAAACCAAGCCTGGCTACGGGGAAACCACCGGTAGATCTTCAGGGGCACCGAAGTGAATTTGAGCCAATGAAGTTAGAGACCTGGTTCCATATGATGAAAGACCTGGAAGCAGTGAGTGGAAATGTGTGTATATATATATATATGCAGTACACATAGATATGCTGAGGCCATGGAGGATCGCGTCAAAGAGCTGACGGTTCAGCTGCGGGAGGCGTGACATAAGTTGTCGATGTGTAAAGGGAAAAGTAGCATGCCTCCACATTGCTTCAGGCGCAATCCGAAGCACACCGCCTAAGAGCACTTAACAAGGCTCTACAGGCGCTCGCTGAAGTTGAATGGGATCACCCATGTATGGGGTTGAACAGAGCTTGTTGTTTCATTCGATGGGCAGCCAAAGAGAAATAAATCCAAAGACCAAAATAGAGAATGGAGAATGGTGAGGTTTCATCTGGCTCGGTCTCGACGGCCATTTTCTCGCTCCGTGGATCGCTGAAGAAGTATCCATTTGTATCCCATTGCAAGGCATAGCTGACCCCATCCAAGAAACAACACAATTCTTTTCCTACGTGGTTGGTGTGTTTCAACACTTCAGTATCTGTTTCTGAAGTCATGCCTTGACACAAACCCCAACAGCACTCATTGTCAGAGTGCCAGCAAAACAAGAACGCTCTACTTCGAGAGTGTTATCCTTTCATGTTTGATCACAGCAATCGCAAGACCTCGTTGGCACCCAATGATACGTCCTGACGAAGGAAGTACAATGGCTTTCCTCAGCACCCATCAGTAGATCGATGGAATCCATCAAGCTTGTGATGCAATCTAATTATCTATATAATTTCAGCATAAACAAGTCCCATGGCACCATGGTGCTCTGATGAGCCAAGCAACTCAGCATGATTTCCTCAGAGACAGCACTGGCTAAGGGTTTTGGGCAAAAAAGTGGGAGGCAAACAGATTTTGGAACTTGACGGCAAGAAACCTTTTCAGCCTTCAAAAAGGCCACTCTCCAAGCTCGGGTCAAAGTCGCACTAGCTTCAAGAACCTTTCGGGTTGAACACGCTTTTTGTCGCGGAAGCTGTGCTGTCCATGTGTCAGTGTATATATGTATCGCGCCCTATATGTTAGCTAAATACATATGTGTATCATGTGTGAAAGTAGATCACATGGAAATTTGCTGTGAAAATTTCGATGTGGGTGCGCATGCTATTTTGTCTCCGATGTCTTGCGATCCTCATCGCAATCAGGATTCTTGGTCCAGGTCGAGTGCCAGAGATCCTACGGTCTGCAGCTGAGAACTGGCTTCCTCAATAGAGTTGTATAAGATTTGTTGATGAGATCTTAAAATAGATGGTTCGATGGTATGCATCATGTACTGTTGAGGTTTTGAGATCCGGAGATTGATGAATGATAGATGATGTATATTATTTTGACATAGATGGTTGATGGATGATTCTGGGTCAAACTGAACCACATCAGTATGAAATAGATGTTTGATGATGTTAAACGGAATGAAAGTTCGAAAATCACCTGCAATCTGTCAGTTAGCGACGTTGGATGTGATATCTCTGCTTGGTTTCCGAATTTCGACACGATGGCTACATCTCAGCTGCGGTAAACCTCGCCTATGCTGCACCAGGCTGCCAGAAGCTCCAGAGATTCAGGCATTGTCAATTCTGGATCGACGATGGCAAGAGCTTCGGGGAGCCTTGCTGAAACGCTCCGCAACACGGAAACAGCACCGCAGGCTTCGGGGAGCCTTGCTGAAACGCTCCGAAACAGGGAAACAGCACCCAGCTGCAGGTTTCACCGGCCTTCCAGGCCATTGACCGCAATGTCTAACGTCACTTTCTGAGCACTAGAAGAAAGAAAGTGTCAACGCCCTGCAGGCCACGGGCCGCAGGCTTCGGGGAGCCTTGCTGAAACGCTCCGAAACAGGGAAACAGCACCCAGCTGAAGGTTTCACCGGCCTTCCAGGCCACCGACCGCAATGTCTAACGTCACTTTCTGAGCACTGAAAGAAAGAAAGTGTCACAAAGCCCTGCAGGCCACGGGCCGCAGGCTTCGGGGAGCCTTGCTGAAACGCTCCGAAACAGGCAAACAGCACCCAGCTGAAGGTTTCACCGGCCTTCCAGGCCACTGACCGCAATGTCTGAGCACTAGAAGAAAGAAAGTGCCAAGGCCCTGCAGGCCACGGGCCGCAGGCTTTGGGGAGCCTTGCTGAAACGCTCCGAAACAGGGAAACAGCACCCAGCTGAAGGTTTCACCGGCCTTCCAGGCCACTGACCGCAATGTCTAACGCAACTTTCTGAGCACTAGAAGAAAGAAAGCGTCAAGGCCCTGCAGGCCAGGGGCCGCAGGCTTCGGGGAGCCTTGCTGAAACGCTCCGAAACAGGGAAACAGCACCCAGCTGAAGGTTTCACCGGCCTTCCAGGCCACTGACCGCAATGTCCAACGTCACTTTCTGAGCACTAGAAGAAAGAAAGGGCCAAGGCCCTGCAGGCCACGGGCGGAAGAAAGCGTCAAGGCCCTGCAGGCCACGAACCGCAGGCCTCGGGGGTGCTTTGTTGGCCACCTGCGAGCAACACTTTTTCTCGGGCGCGCTCCCCCTAGCTGATGGCTGGGGTCGGCGGATATTGGGTTGTATAAACCATCCGCAAATGGTAGATGTATGGCATTGGGTTTGCATAATTAATTTTACCAGAAATGCGGAGTCTCTACCATCCCTAATTGGAGGTTTATGGCGTTGGGGTTGCCACATGATCAAACCGCCTTTGGTTTTTTTCCCTACCCCTCAAATGGTTCAAATATGTTTAAATGAGGCACGCAGGAATGAAACCGTTAAGAAGAGGGGGTTGCAGTCCATGGCCAAATCCAATGAATCTACCTGTGTTTTCTTCCCTGCCTGATTTTATGTCAGCTGTCTTCCCGCTCCCTCTCGCAGAGCTCACTCCAGCCCTCACAGCAATTTCCAATGTCCTACGTAGCACTATGTGGGGTATGTGGATTTTCCGTGGTGGGCTGATTGCGGCTGTGTTTCAAACTAGCAAATCTTCAACAACCACCTGATTTCTGGACGTTAAACTGATACTAGTTTTGAAAAATCCAGTGGCTTTAAAGTGACTCTAAAGAGTCCCAATTTCCCTGGATCATGTTCTGCACTGTTCCACATGTCTCGATGCTTTCTGGATGTTTTCTGCATCGATTTCTGCATCGATTTCTGGACGATCATCGCCATGCACCGCTAGGTGGTCTTCAGGTGGAGTCTGCGATGCTCGCGAAGCTGCGCTGGTGGCTCCTGGCCGTTTCCTTGACGATTTGCTGCTTGATGCTGCAAGGATGGTTTTTTATCAATAGGTTGTTTGGTTGATACGGTAAACCATTCCATATGGCGATGTGTCAACGGCCAAACCATCATCTGACAAATGCTAAACCAGTGGTTGATATCAAATGATACCCTCTGGTAAATTAACATGGCTACGGAGAATCACCATTGTTACTAGGTAAATCACCGAGTTAAATGGTCCAGTTGTCCATAGCTATGTTGGTTTACTGGAGGGTAAACGGGTAACATATGGTTTTGTGAAACAATATCCATCACACTCACCTGCGTTTAGATGCCCAGTGTAGTATCTGTTCTTATCTGCTCCTGTCAGGTCCAGCATGGCCGCTGCGCAAGNTCTTCAAACTCTTCTAAAGTTCCACAGAGATCTTCTCAACTTCTCACAGAACTTTTCTCAAGTTCCACAGAACTTTTTCCTTTCTCTCACAAGTACCCCAAGACCTCTCAAAGGTCACACAGCTTTCTCTTAGCGTCTGCCCCTCACCCTTAGGATCACTGGGGCTCCGCTTCCATATGAAAAACGCAAGAGCGGCGTTCAGACCACAAAAGGTTTGACATCGTCATGTCTTCTCTTCCTTTAGAAGAGATGCAGAGTAAAACGCAGTGACTCTTCAAACGTTCTCAAAACTTTCAAACTACTTCAAAAGAGTTCTCAAGCTTCCAAAAACGTTCTTCAGCTTCTTCAAATAAACAAGCTTCAGCTCAAACTTACAAAGCACCTACAAAACGCCCTACAAAATCACATACCAGCATCATGTTCATAAGATATGGGTCAAACAGATCAGAAACACCACAAAAACACAAAAACAAACGAAAATCCATCTCCAAGCTCTTCCATGCACANTGGGTCAAACAGATCAGAAACACCACAAAAACACAAAAACAAACGAAAATCCATCTCCAAGCTCTTCCATGCACAAACTGGTTCCATTTGGTTCCAAATAGGTTTTGAATTGGTTCCTACATGGTTCCTATCTGGTTAGATTGGTTCCTACAAACTTAAAATGGTTCCTAAACTGTTCACATGCACATGCAATGTTCCAAGATAGTTTACAAGATGTTCAAGTGGCTTCAAGGTGATGCAGTACACTGTACATCCTCTCACCAGACTTTCACAGATCCGGTTTTGAACATCCACTCGGATTGCCCTGCCGATGGCGATAATTCGAACTGGTTCTTTCTGATCATGTTGGCTCAGGGGAACTCTGCAACTTCAAGGGTTCTACGGTCGGCCATCGGACTTCGTCTCAGACCTTTACTGAGCGCCGGACGATTGTCATTTCTTTTTTGGTGTCCTGTTTTCTTAGTTCATTTCATTTCGATCAGTGACACAGGCCTTGTGCCAGCGTGCGCTAATTCCGAGTGAAAAAAAAAAACAATCACAAATTCGGATCTCTGACCAAAAACGCTGACTCTGAATCTATTTTCCGTGTGTCTTGGCAAGCCCGCTTTTGGGTCCGCCAACTGGGCACGCTTGCTATTTTAAAATAGTAGAACGGACCCATTTTTGGGGCCGCCAGGCGGCTCTGAATTTGGATCCGCCCTTTGTCTCAATGAAAACGTTTTGTCTTCTCAAAACAGTTGCACCCGGCTGCACGATTCGACCATTTTCAACATCATGGGCATGCACAAGGCCTGTGTTACTTGTCAATTGAATGAAACGAAACAGAAAACACCAAAATGAAATAAAAAAACGCCCGGCGCTCAGTACAGTTCTGCAATGAGGTGTGTCGATGGCCACTCGAAGCACCCCCAAAAAAGTTCAGAGTACCTCTGAGTCAACATGATCCATAGGAACCAGTTTTGGCTCATTCCGATCGGCAGAGCAATCAGAATAGATGTACAGAGCAATCAAAGCATGCGCACACCAATTCTGAAAGCACGGTAGTTAAAAGTGCCCAAACTTCATCACCTGCACCCAACGGGGAGAAGTGGCAGACAATTTTACTCCGTTCTCATCTTCAGACATACCGTACTGAGACAATACTGACGCCAATCATCAGTAAGCCCAGTCATCATGTCCTTGCATATTGGACTACTGGGGAGGCCCACTCTGAAGGGTCCATTGTTTCTAGGGGTTTTCAAGGCTGAAAATCAGCTTGCTCAAAAAATCAGAAGCGGGCCTACCTGCAGNACTGGGGAGGCCCACTCTGAAGGGTCCATTGTTTCTAGGGGTTTTCAAGGCTGAAAATCAGCTTGCTCAAAAAATCAGAAGCGGGCCTACCTGCAGCTCTTCTAGTTCCAATAGCTGGTCTTGCCAATCTCT